>JAJKFI010035135.1:0-33070 GCA_029204185.1 Lerista edwardsae | reverse complement strand
ATCAATCAATCAATCAATCAATCAATCAATCAATCAATCAATCAATCAATCAATCAACAGTATTTACATACCGCTTTTCTACACAAAGTTCACAAAGCAGTTTACAAGCAAAAAATAATAGTAAAGTTAAATGGCTCCCTGTCCCAAAAGGGCTCACAGTCTTAAAAAAAATGCAAAACACTACCAGCAACAGCCACTAGAAAAGACACTGTGCTGGGGTGACGAGGGACAATTACTCTTCTCCTGATAAATTTAAGAGGAACACCACTTGAAAAAGTGCCTCTTGCCCAGTTAGCAGGCAATGCAGTGCTAGCTCCATGAGTGGTGGGGCCCAATGTGGGGTGTTTCAGCAGGGCCCCCCCACCGTCCCTGCAGGGCCCTCCACTCACCAGGAAAAGTGCTTATGGTGCCATGCATGGCACCTGGAAATAGTTGGTGCTGACTTGATGACATCACCCCAAACGGCTTCCAGGAGGCCCATTTTGAGCATTTCAGAGGCAGGGGCAGGTGGGAGGGCCCAAGGCAAAGCCCTACTGCTCACCCCACTCACTTACAATTCATACAGATCCCTGTGTGAATTGCAGCAGGCAATAAGCTCGCTGCACAGGTGTGGGGGCCCGCGAAGTGTGGGGCTCAATGTGACAACATTGGTCATATTGGCTTAAAGCTGGCCCTGCATAAATGAACAACCTTATATACATTTATTCAGCAGCAAGTCCCATTGAGCTCAGGGGGAGTTACTACTAGGTAAGGGTGCACAGAATTTGAAAGCGAAGACATATGTGTGCAGGCAGGTGGAACAGGCAATACACCCATATATATCTGGCTCGATGCCAACATTGTGCCTGAACTGTCATTAATAGAAATGCAGGTTGCTTTTTCGTAAGTAGCATGAACTTTATTTAAATGTTTTGCATTTGGAAATGAGTCCCACTGATCAGAATGGATGCGGGATTTCTTTTTTAAAAAAATGGCTCTCTTCTGCTTTCTGTTTTGACATCTTTCAGAAGTGACATGTTAAAAGCTAAACATTGTTCTTTAGGTACAGTGTCTCTACACTGTATTTAATGTTGGTTTAATATTCATTCTGTTTTCCCAGAAAATCTCGGGAAGCGTGGTTCCACAAGGAAGTGCTAGCAGCCCTGGTCCAAAGTGAAGAGGTAACAGAAGCAGCTTCCAGAGGTGTATTTACCATGTAGCCTGGGTTGGCGCGAGCCATGGGCGCCGGGCAGCGGTGGGGCGCCATTAAGCGGAGTCTGCGGAGGAAACTGCGCGCTGTTCGGCCCACCCGCCCCCTTGCTTCCGTTTTGCTCCAAAATGGAGCTATTCCGGGCGCAGGGAAGCAGGGCAACGCATGGGGGAGGGGTGACGTCCTGGGGGCGCTGTTTCGTCGCCCTGCTATGGGTGCGCTTGGGCCTCCGTTTGTCCCTGGCAGCTTCTGAAATGTCGTTCCTTCCTTTTTTGTTGAGCATACACCCCAATGAACCTGCACTGCCACTTTTCCCACCCAACCTGTTTTGATGAAGAGGCTAAGTGGGCGAAGAGGTGGGGAGGGAGCCATCCCAGAGCTCTCTGTTCCTCTGATTTGTTCCTCCACTGCTCTCTTCTTATCATTAGCTAGATTTCTCTTACCAGAGATTCTAACTTGGGTTTCTCACGGCCTGTGAAAAAAGGGAAGACCCTGCCATTGGCTTGACCTTGTTAGGAACTGAGCTGGACACCATGCAGGGCTGGATGGCCGGTGAGCAAGAAGAAGATGGAAGTGCATGCTGAAGTAGCTGAATGGGAGAGGTGGGGAGCAAGGGCAAAGCACCCCTGTCAATGTGTGACCTCTCCCAGCCTGCCACCTGGCCTCAGAGCTAGGCTGGTCTCTGGGTTAGGGATCTCTTAACAGATCATTCTGAGTATCTCCCCAGACTATAATTCCTAGGAGACTTTTAGAGAAGCGATGACAATTGAAAATGACCAAAAAGCAACAGGGGGTTGTAGTGTGGGCTCCCCCTTAGTAACAATTTGTGAAAAGGTCTGAAATCTGCAAGCTTACATTTGGGAGTGTTGTACATTTTTGGGATTTTCTTTTATCTTTTCTCCAGCAAGTATTTTCTTTTATGTATTTTTAAATATTCTAAGTGAACTTGCAAGAGCCATTCTGACAAGCAACAAGGGCACTCTTGGCTGAGGTCTGAGACAGTTCAGAGTTTGATGCTGTTGTCAAGGCTCATTAAAAAAGGGGTTGAGAATAAAACAGCCAATATTATCATGCCATTGTACAAATCGATGGTAAGGCCACACCTGGAATATTGTGTCCAGTTCTGGTCGCCGCATCTTAAAAAGGACATAGTGGAGTTGGAAAAGGTGCAGAAGAGAGCGACAAAAATGATTACGGGCCTGGGGCACCTCCCTTATGAAGAAAGACTGCAGCGTTTGGGGCTCTTCAGTCTAGAAAAAAGGCGCCTGAGGGGGGACATGATTGAGACATACAAAATTATGCATGGAAGGGATAGAGTCGATAGAGGGATGTTCTTTTCCCTCTCTCAAAACACCAGAACCAGGGGGCATCCGCTAAAACTGAGGGTTGGGAGAGTTAAAACAGAGAAAAGGAAGTACTTTTTTACCCAGCGGGTAGTTAATCTGTGGAACTCCTTGCCACAGGAGGTGGTGCTGGCATCTGGTCTTGATGCCTTCAAGAGGGGATTGGACAGATATCTGGAGGAAAGGTCCATTGTGGGCTATAGGCAATGATGGATTGTGCAACCTCCTTACAAAGGTGATGGGCTACTGGTACCGGGTGCAAGGGAGTGGCAACAGGATGCAAGCATCTTGTAGTCTCATGCCTTCCTGGGGCACCTGGTGGGCCGCTGTGAGATACAGGAAGCTGGACTAGATGGGCCTTTGGCCTGATCCAGCAGGGCTCTTCTTATGTTCTTATGTTCTCAGAAGTTTGCAGAATAATAGCTTTTGTGAAGGAATTTTCCTCCCAAACCAAGGCTTACAGCCACACCCATGCGCACTGTCTCCTGCGCGTATGAGGTGGGTGGAAGGATGGATTCTATTTTATCTCTGAGGGACCTGCAACACTTAAAGCCCGATTTTTAGGAGGCAGAATTGCTGAAAATCCCACCTTTTCCTGATTTGGAGCCACTGCCTATGCAAGAGAAGGTTTGAATACATCACAAGCATGCCAACACTGGGGCATTGCACTCGGCTTCTCAGACATTAACGAGCATTCCCGATAGCTTGAATGCATGAGACAAGCTGCCTTAGACTGAGTCAGACCATTGATCTAAGTCAGTATTACCGACATTGAAGGGCAGAGGTTCTCCAGGGTTTCAGACAAGGCTCCTCCTCAACCCACTTGCAGATGCCAGGGATTGAAACTGCTGTTCTGCCAGTGAACTATGGCCCATCCCTTAGCAATTCCCCTGCTTCTATTGATGGAAAATGATTCAGGAACAGCATGGTTTTATCTGGCCCACAGAAACTTAAAATATTTTTTTTCCCAACCATGTGATCGACCAGTTAACATGTGCAGTTTTGTCCACCACACTTTTTTTTCCAAATGGCCAGAGTGGGGTCAGCCATGCAAAATATATGCTTTAAGACCCTCAAACCACAATTAAGGGCAGCAAAATGGCAGATGCGTTTCAATAGAAATAAGTGCGAAGTAATGCATATTGGGGCAAAAATAAAAAATTCACATATAGGTCAGTGGGTTCTGAGCTGTTGGTGACAGACCAGGAGACAGTCCTTTAAGCAACATAAGCTTTGTCCAGGGAAAGCTTTTCTGTTCTACAGCAGGGGTGTCAAACTCATTTCATGTAGTGGGCCGAACAGCATTCATGGCATCTGCTGAGGACTGGAAGTGATGTCATGAAGCAGGAAAAGAGGTCATGAAGCAGTGATGGCTAGAAATAAGCACTTTGGTCTCACATAGAAACTCATGAGCTGAAAATGACAAAAGAGAAAACGTGCAAATCTTATTCACTCGTATTTCAAAATATGAGAGAGCCCAATTATCACACTGGGAGAGCTCAATTATAACGGGGACCGGATAAATTTCTCATGCAGGCTGCATCCAGTCCACAGGGCTTATGTTTTGACACCCCTGTTCTATGGCAAGCCCTATGTGTAGGGTTGATACAAACTGGGACAGTGTGCCTATACCTTTAACCTTTGTCTACAAGAGGGCATTTGGGCAGGTGCAGCTTTTGAAACCCTTCCCAAAATTGAAATACCAAAATTTTGAAACACCTGCCCAAATTCCCTCTTGTAGACAATGGTTAAAGGTGTAGATACTCTGTCCCAGTTTGTATCTGGTAACCCTACCTATGTGTTGCCCTTACTCCCCTGCACCCAAGGCAAGGGGATTGTCAGTGCCAGCGCACACCATCTCCTACCCGCTTTCAGGCCTGAGCGGCCTGCATGGATCACCACTATAGCGCCATGCAGGAATTTAGTTAGGACTGGGCTGTAAATGTCTTTGCCATTAAGCAGTTTGTATTTTTCATATTAGACAGGTATAGTCTGCAAATATGCGTTGTGTCACAGTAGCTGCCTTTTGATATTCCATGTTTATATTCAGGCAAGTTTATCAAATGTAGCATTAAAGCCCGTGTTATTATCAGCCTTCCACAAAGGCTGTCCTGCCCTTCCATTTCTTCCTTTGCCTTTTCTTTTTGTCTGTCTCAAAAAAGAAGCTGACATTTCAGAAACTGTAAGATCTCGATTTAACTGCAAGGTAAATCTTTGGTTACACACAGACATCTTTTCAGATTTAATTAATTCTTTTCCCTGACATTTTTCTCATCATGAGGCAAATTTGTTTGCAGTGCTTAACCTTTAAGAATTATATCTGCGGTCTCAGGAGTCATGCAGTGGTCAAAAGCATCCGGATAAAGCAACATGGGAGTCTAATCTAACTTGGTGCTCTGAAGGTGACTTCTCTCTCCGTCTCTCCTCCCCCATTTTATACGGCTGTTGACTTTACAGGTGCCTGAGCAAAGGGCAGCTATTTGCTCTGACATCACAAGGAAGAGTGGGGAGCAGTAGCTCAACATCTGAGCAAATGCTTTGCACGCTAGTGGCAGGGCTGTGCTGGGGCACTCACTCCCAGGAGGAAAGCCCAGTCAGGCATGGAGAGGCGTGGGTGGATACACAAATAACAGCGGCTGCTTTCCCAGTGCTCAGGTGACCAGCATGGGATGGGGGAACCACTTCACTGCTCCTGGTACCCTCTAACAAGATTTCTTAAGGGAAAGGGGGCTGAATGGGACAGGGACTGGCCAATCACTTTCTGGAATAGGAACTTTCCAACTCCTTGTGAGGAAATAATTATAAGTGGAAACATTACTAGTAAAGAATCCTGTACCTGGCAGCAAATTCTGAGATTCCCTTGGCAAAGTAAAACAACAACAACTGGGCTTATGGTCAAGGGAAAAATGGCAGTTTGTGCCAGAGAGACAGAGAAAAGGGAGAAGGAAGACCATTGGCAGACATATATTTGTAAATGATGTGTAATGGGTCTGCTGGGCAAAGGGACTACATTTCCCAACAGGCCCTGCTGTGATCTGGGACTGAGGCCTTGTTAGAGGGCTGGAAAAAGGAGGGAACAACCAGAAGGCTGGAGCCCAGTGATGGAGGGAAGGCCTGGGAGCAGGTTTGGGTGATGTCCCAGAGAGGAAGGGAAGTGGCAGGTTCTTGACCCCTCCAGCATTTGGAATGGCTCTATTTCACAGCCAAACGGACACATGCTCTGGTTTTCGTTCACCGCCTCATTTTGCCCATAAGTCGCCTGCTGCCCTCAACTGGCACTTGGAGCGCACAGTCCTCTCACTCCACTCCAGATATGCCTCTGGCTGTGTTCATTTTCTAAGCAATAGTTGGAAGTGAAGTTTCTAGCATGCCTCTAGCATACGTCTTGCATGCTTCTATTTAAAATGACAAAATGGAATCCAGTCATTGAACACAAAGGCATGGAGTCTATCATGTTTTATAGCCTTGCACTTTTAAAAAATAGCTAGCATGCTAGAAGACGAACAAACACAACCCTGCCGTGCGAGAAGGAGAAAAATGGCTGTCTAATGCTTCTAGTGCTGGAAGCTGAAAAACGAAGTCAGCCTACATTTGAATGTAGTAAGCTTCTAGACCCCAGCACTAATAGCCATGACGTTCCTCTGCGAGTTTGTGACACTCCTCTGCAACCATTATCTCAAATATTGGAAAGGAATTCAAGTGAGCACATAAAACAGGTGTACATGGTTTAAAAACTCATACGGCTCTCCTTTCTTTTCCTAGTAATAGAATCAAAGCAAATCAAGCCTTGTGGAGGAACAGAAATGGCAGTCACTCAGGTAATGGATAGTTGCAGGGAATAGCTTGGGCTTTTCCTCCTGTAATATTCCCAGCCACAGTCTTTTCACCTCAGTCTGTATGAGTGGCCTGAGCTCCTGTGTAAAGTAACCCCTCCTCCTCAACTTCAGAGCCATTTGAAGCTCGGAGAGCAAGGCATCTGAGCCAGCACTTTGAGTCGCGAATGTCTGAAAATGAGGGGCTCTGTTACATAAGAACTCAGGCTCCTGCAAAACACAGCATGCCCCCCGCCCCCAGAATGCCACTATTTCTCGAATGTTTGTACCATACTTGTTTCCTTCCTATTAACCCCCTGACTTTCTCCTTTACCTCAAAATCTTCTTCTCCAGGGTTCCTCTGGAAAGCCCAGCTAATCCTCCCCTGCATTTTCACCCATCTCTGTACTTCTAGGAGTTTCTCCTCCCCTCTCCTTTTCACCTTGTAGCAGCTTTCCTTAGGGCTCCATTATGTGTGCATGCTGGTGATAGGAGTGGTCCTATGCAGTTTCAGAGTGGGTTAGAATAGTAAGTCTACATTGAAACCCTATTTTGGTTTTTAAGCACTTTCAGGAAACTTTGGGGTACCTTAATTCTTACAGAAGTATGTAGACTTGCCATTATCTTCCTTTTTTAGATATATTGAATGTTTTATCTAATAATAAAATACAGTACATAAATACACATACCACCTGTATTTAATCTTATAAACATTTTCTTTAATATTAACATATAAGGCACAGTTTCAATTGTTTTGACTGTACGTTTTCCCATTGTTCCATAAAAATTTCATGACCCACATTTTTCTCCCATTGATTCGTATGTTCATCTTCTGTCTCAAATTTCAACAATTGATACAATTTTAGAAATTATCTGATCCTCTGAACTTGCCATTAGACTTGCCATTATCTTTAACATGATATCACTGCACACCATTGCTTTCCCCTTTGTTTGTGCGCATGTTTCACATGTTTTTAAAAAGCACTGCTGGTAACGTAGTGCAGGGGCTGAAGTGGGCAGACACCCCTTATCATCCTGAGGAACTTAGTTTGAGGACATTGCAGAGTATGATTATTTGTTCCTTTCTGTATATCAGAATTCTAAACAAAAGCTGTGGTGTCACTTTTGCATTAAACACCTTAAGGGCCACTGGGTATGAAACAATTACCTTGCTTATAAAAGAGATGATGGATTGAGTAGCGAAATTAGCTTGGTTGATTGCTAGTTTCTGATGAACACTCCATAGGAGGTTATACTGAAAGTTCATCCCAAGATATTTAAAGTTTTTAACTGGGTCAACATTTTCACCCTTTATGACCCCTGCCTTGAGGAAGTCTCCCTGACTGCACCTCCACCTCAAGAGGCACTGTGCACCTGTTGGCACAGCTACATTAGTACTGGAAAGTTGGATAGGATTGGGCTCTTAATGTTTGTTCAGTGGACGTGATGGTGGGGCTTGTGGACTTTCTGATGGTTGTGGAAGGGAAGTATACCGATAGGCCTGTGTGGCACTATCTATGTATGCATTTTAATTATGTCCTTATTGATGCGATTACTGGTGTTGCTAGTTTATGGTAATAAAGGTTGTTATTACTTCTGGGATTGGCAATGGGTCCCTTTTAAACCATCAGGTAACCCCAGGATGCACACCAGTGTCTGTTCTTTACCCTATACCTGCACAATATTTGCCACACTAAGAGGCTGGCTGAGGCTTAGCTCCCACTACCCCACTTGCTGACTATGAAGTTGTGCAACCCTCAAAAACAAGTCAGTGCCTAACTGACAGATGAACACCATTGCCCCTAAAAACAAGGGACTGAGTGTGCCCTATGTCAGGGTGAGTAATAAAAACCCCAGCCAGCTGGGGCACTATTCTTCCCAAAGTTCAATTAAACTCTGCCATTCTTCTCAAGGAGTCTAACATCCCTCCAAACCCAACTTGAAGGAAGGTCAGGGATTGAGGGTAAAGAATGACCGACCCAGGAACCCAGGTTTGTCTAAAGACAGAATCCCTACTGGCATTGACATTCACAGACATTGTATTCCTGTGCCTGAGGTTAATCTTGCCAAGGTGCAGCAAAAGGCTATGTGGTGAATGGTGCTGGAGGCAACTGACCCCGCCATTGCGTGCCAAGAATCTCAACACAGTTGACATCAGTGAATTCTGCAAGCCAAAGTCAACTGCTAATTTCACTGCTGATCTTTACCATGTTGTGGGGAGGTCCCTGAGATGCCTGTTCCTGATGTTCCCTGGCTGCTCCTTGATAGTCCTCTGTGTGGACTATCCAAAACCACACACTCTGCAGTTGTGGCTAAATGGCAACCCATCAGGGAAAATCTACCTGCATGATTGAAATTCACGGTGGACAAGGAGGAATTTATCTTGCTACATGACTGAGCCTTCCTGAAGGCTAGTACCAGACCTGCAGGCAATCAGATGCCCACTGTCTGACCCATCCCCTGGAAGAGCTGAGGTGGCATCATTATTTGGAGCTGCAGCTCAGTCTGTTCCTTATGCCATCCAAGTGAGGGGTCTAAAGTAGCCCTTACTTAAAAGGTCTCATGGTGGGACATTCATGCGTTACCAGCATAACCCATATATATGTGTTCGATGTCCAGATGCTCAATTAGGTGAGGGGCCCTGGCACAGCAGGATCCATGAGAGGAGGGGTACAGGGGGTAAATTCTACCCCAATTCAGAGTCAAAGAAGGGGCCCAGGAGCCAAAGGAGGGGGCTTGGGAATTTCCTGGGATCTTACATTCTTCTGTCTCATCCAGACTCACTGCTGACATGGGATCTCTGCAGCTTTTGCCTACACTTTGTAATCTCCAACCTGGCCTCCCACAAGTCATGCTAGGGGCATTACTTGGGCCATGTCTCAGAGACTGCTGTCGCCAGCCATATGCACCTGATTGAGGAATGCATAATGACACTCCTTAACATAGTTTCAAATCTGGGAGAAAACTGGCATGCTTCAGTAGTTCTTTGGCTTGTGGATTTGCTTACGATAAAGGTGTGGATAGGAGCTCAGGGACACACTGTGGGACTACAGCTGCTATAGAAGTAAGTTTTGATACCCAGAAATTTCTTGGGATCTCAGCTGGCCCCTTGGAATGAAAATGATGGACGCCTGGCTAAATGGAAGGCCAGGTCTCCTGGGCAGGCCGACCAGGGCTCCAGAGACTCTGGCTGTTGCCCACTTGCCCACTTTTGCCCCTCTCTTCCCTGTCCCACCACCCCTGTTGCCCCCTTCCCCCTTTTAGGCAAATGGACCCAAAGAAACTTTGTACACTCTGATAAAATTCCTCTTGGGGGCCCTGCATGTATTGATGACACTTGAGATAGCACAAGGCAGTTTACTCAAGAATTCCCCATTTTATTCTCAAAAGGATCCTGGGAGATACAGTATTATATATTAGAAAGACAGGCAGAAATTAGATTGAGGGCCCGATGCTAACTAACCCTCTACTGATGTAGCCTTGCCAATGGAGTGCATGCTGCATTCTGTGTGTGTGTGTGTGTGTGTAAAGTTATGGAGATCTCTTCAAGATATTTGTTTTCTTATCTGGGAGCAGGGCTCTTCTGCCCCAAGGGTTCTCCTTGGATCTGCCCTTCTATTTCCCCCCTCTCTTTTTTGTCCTCTCTAGGTCTTGAGAGAATAAGGAAGAGGAAAAAGGAGAAGGAGCAGGGTAGCATAACAGCACAAGCTGCTGCCATTATTATATACCCTCCCTCCCTCTGCATTCTGCTTCCTGCCTGTCCCCTCCTCACCCAGACACTCCCCTGTTCCTCCCCCTCCCTGCCCATTTCTCATCCCTCATGTCAACTTACTGGAGCCTAAGCCATCCTGCACAGTCAGTGCCACCCACCATTTCCGTTCGTGGTCTGGCTGTGAGCGATAGTACGTTGCACTTCGCAATGCTGCAAATGAAAGAAGAAAGAAGGTGTATAAATTAATAAAACACTAAACAAAATTCTATTCAAACTGGGGGATAGAACTAGCCTTGTCCTTGATTTTTGTGTTAATTGTCCTGACAGAAGAACACTCCACTCCCCCCCAACCCCAGCCAGACTGATATTTGTCCTAGTCAATTCTATCCCCCCCCGCCCCCCAGTGAAGTTTATGGCTGGCTGGCCTGTTCCCATGATGATTGCAATTGCTAACGCTTACAATTAGGTGATACGCCAGCTTTCAATATACAGAACCCCCTCCTTATCACGAGGTAGTTCTCAGACCTACATGGCAACTGTTAGGTGCAGCATCATTCATTAAAGAAGACAAAAACATAAAAAATAGAGGTCTATTTCTTTTTGTATGCAGGCTATCTTTGGATTTGGAGTTTCAAGCAACTTAATGAAATGTTTTCAGTAATATAATGATCCATCATTTTTGTAGTTCTGCCATCTGCTTCTGTCAGAAGGGGAGGGGATTAATGCATTCTCCACTGCAAAACCAGCCAGTAAAACCCGTCAGCATTGCCTTGATAAGGTTACATTTTTATTGACTTGGTTCCATATTTATACCAGGTATCTTGGTTCCAAGATATCTGTTATAATACAATGCAAACATAGTGGAGAGAAGGAAGTTTGGGTAAGAGCTAAGTTTGGGTGGGAGACTGGTGTTTGTTATGCATGGAGCAGGGAAGGCTTCTGCTATACAAATGATCTACTGGAAATGTATCTGCAGTGCCAGGCTGCTGGGGATCCTGGGCAAAGCTCTGCACCAGATCCCCCCGTGCTCCCTCCGTCCATATACTGGTGGTGCCACCCATACTAAGGGATCAGGGACCAGCCTGGCCGGGTGGGATAGCCCAAGATAACCAACACCTGAAGCCAGCGTGGTGGTGTGCTTCTTGTGTTGGCTTTCGAGCAAGGAGACCCAGGTTCCAATCTCTGCTGAGCTTGAATGGGTGACCTGGGGGTCAGTTGCTCTTTCTCAGCCTAACCTACCTCACAGGGTTGTTGTGAAGATAAAAGGAGAGGCGGAGTCAAGCACATCACCCTGAGCTCCTTGGAGGAAGGGTGAAGTATGAATATGAAAAACAAGTATCTCTGCTTAGGAAGATACTTTTGTGCATCAGTAAATTGTGGGCTGATATAAACCCACTCAGGCTGCGCAGGTACAATCTTCTCAAATGAGAGGGCAGACTTTTGGTATGCAGACTTTGGGTTTAGGGCAGTCAAGGTGTGAGCTAACCTTCCACCAAAATGGAAAGGAGGCTGTTAAAAGGAAGTTCAATTACGACCAAACCTGGCCCAGAAAGCAACCACCAAAGCAGCTTGCCACAATGTACCAAGCAATGTTCAACTATATTCAAAAACTGACCTCAGTTTAAAAAATACTACGAAATAATGTAAAATAGGGGAACCGATATTCAAGAGCAGCAGAACTCAACACAACCCATAGAAAGGCTATAGATAGAGGTGGGAGAAAATAGTGATAATGAAATAAAAACTGTGTTTTAACACTGCTTTCTGCACTTGTTTTTATAAAAAAAAATTGCAAAAAAACCCCCATTTTTTTTGGTTTTTATTATTTAAAGAGGGTGCATAGGTAATTACTGTGGCTTCATCTGCTGAAACTATACTACCTAAATAAATTATAATTTAAAATTATAGTGCAAATTTTGAATAAAAACACACGTCACTGCTTTCTGCATTTCTGACTTTTGAAAACACCACAATTAGTTAAAAAACAACAACAATTTTTCTCCCAGTCCTAGTTATACAATACAGAAAGCTCTTCACCACCTATTTAAAAACAAACGGTGTTGGGGCTAGTTAGGCATACCAGGGGCAGGGAATTGCACAAGCAGAGGGCTGCCTCTGAGAAGGCCCTGTCCCACGTTGTCACCAACCATCTCAGGGCGAGTGGTGGGTCTCAGGAGAAGATTGCAGAACCCAGGCAGATTCATTTGGGAGAAGATGGGGTCCATCAAGCCATGCAGGGCTTCATAGGTAATAATGAGCACTTTGAATTGTGTACAGAAACACACTGGTAGCCAATGCAATTCACAAAGCACTGATGTAATATCCTCAGACACATGGTACCCAATAGTATCCTAGCTGTACACTAGGGTATAATAATATCTGAGCAATTTGGCTCACTCCATGCAGTTTGGTAACTAGAAAAATAGGTATATTCTCTATTTATCCTCCATGCATCCATTCTCCACATACCCAGAGTGTCAGCCAAGGCTGGCCTTAAGCCAATGTGACCGATGTCGTCACAATGGGGCCCCGCAAGCAGCTGGGATCTCTGTGGACTATAGGTCATTGGGAGGGCAGAGAAGCTTTGCTTTGAGCCCTTTTCACTTGCCCCTGCCTCTGAATGGCCCAAAATGGGCCTCCTGGAAGGAGTTGGCAGTGACATCATCATGTTACCACCAACTATTTCCAGGTGCCGCACTTTGCACATGGCATCACAAGCAGTCTTCTTGGGGAGTATGGGGCCCTGCAGCGAAGGTGGGGCCCCACGGGCATGGCCCACACTGCTGCTCCTAGAGCCGGCCCTGGTGTCAGCACATGGCTGTTGTTGTTAGGCCATGGAGCCCCCAGTTCATCTGGGCAGTTCTGAGTTATCGCAGGATAGGTCAATCACTCATATGAAGCAACCTGATTGGTTGTAAGGTATATCTATGCATCCCAACTCTTTCTCTTTAGCATGGATAGATATATATTTTAAAAAGCCCACAATAGTGTATGTTGAAATGTATGAAAAGACATGGTGAATGCAGCCATATGAGAATGGACAATTAGTATGTTGATGTCAATTATATTATTATTATTATTATTATTATTATTATTATTATTATTATTATTAATAATAATAATAATAATAATAATAATAATAATAATAATAATAATAATAATAATAATGGTGAAAGAACTCACGAGACTTCCTCCTTTACACCTTGCTGGTCCTATTTCTCCTTTTGGAAATGCATGGCTCTGCATTCAGTAAAGCAGAGTAAAAAAGAACAGTTGAAAACAGATGGCAAGAGTTACAACTTCTATATTCCCAGTTGTGGTTCTAGTATTTAGAAGAGAGCATCTGTTCTTTTTCCTTGCTGCAAAGTGGTTTTTTGACTCAGAGGTGTTAAAAATATGTAAGTTGCTGCTTTATTCATTTTTGCTGTTTACTTTCTTTAATGGCTTATATATCCAGTGCAATGTACAATGTTTACCCAAGTGGCAAGGGATTCAAAACACAGACATTCCAGTCTCTGATGCAGAACTTCAGAATGTAGGACTCAGTGGGTAGAACTGGTGGTTGCCTTACTCTTAAAGCGAGCTTAAACAGGGAAATGAATTGCAGAACTGCAGTAATTCCAGGCACCAGCTTCTGCAGCTGTTGTCTTCTGACCTATAAGGGCCATTTCTCGGTTTCACAAGTCTCATTGGAATGGGAGCCAGTGGAGTATTGCATGGTGTAGAGCAGTGGCGCCCAACCTTTACCTAAAGGGAAGGGAACCCGGAAATCCTTGTGGTGCCCATAAAGGGGGTTGATGACTCGGCAGTGACGGCACTTCTGGGCTCACACTGCAGCCTCTGCAAACTAAATTTTAAAAGGGCTTTCAGACTTACTCTGACTGTGGTTTGACTGTGGTGAGAACCCAGGTTTTGTGGTGTTTCCAGCCACCTCTGTAGATGGCTACATCTAAATTTGTTTTAACTTAGTTGACAGTCACTACTGTTGTAGCAGCATGATCCCAAAATGCTGTTGCTGCCACCCTGTCCTCACCTCTGAGTCACCACTTCTCTGAAGGGGAAAAGCATTGTTTCCAGCTACCCTGCGGCGGGGGGGGGGGCAGTCGCAGCCCTCAGGTTATGAAGCACTGTTATAGAGTGTAGGCCTTTGCTGTCGAAAATGCATTTGAGGCCAAACCCAACCCTATGACATTAAACCAGTGTGGTCCACCAAGTGGCCCACAAGGTCATTTCAGCGGCCTTTCAGTGTCCCTGCAGCGCTGTTCCAGCGTCACCTTTGGAGAAGGAGAAGCTGGAATGGTGTTGCAGGGAACGCGAAAAGCCCTGCTGCACTTACTTCTGCCTCCTTCCAACGGCCAAGTTACTTTGGCAGCTCAAAACCCAGGAGTAATTTGCAGTGATGTCATCATTTCACCGCCAATTACTTCCTTAGTCAGGGATCACTGACTGCCAGAAGTTGGGCCACCCTGCATTAAACATGGAGTTATCTAGTTAAATCCCTGTGAGGCTGCCAACGGTGCTCTTGGCCCCATAGGAGCTTTCAGGGACAATGACAGAGTAGAGTCTAAAATAATTGAAGGGATACCTCCACACTGTGATCACCTTCTAAAGTAGCACATCTATTTTGCGCTAAAGTCCTTAACTAAACAATGACACTTCAGTATCTCAGGGCCCAATCCTTTCCTTGCTGTACGATGATGGCAAGCCTCTTTCAACCGTGCTGACTGCCGTAAAGCAGTCAGTGTCTGTCACTAAAGGCACTCCAACAGTACGCGAGAGTTATCCTAACCTCCTTCCCAGGCATGATCCTGCGGCTCAGGGCAACATTGATATCTATTTAGCTGTTGTAGGTCCAAGTTGAGAGTGGTCCAAACGTGCTTTACGGTGGCCCTGGTGCCAGACAAACTGTGCTGGCCTAACTGTGCTGGCCTAACTCCAGGTTAGGATTGCACCCTTATTATTTATTATTATTTATTGAATTTTTACCACGCCTTTCCGCCCGAAGGCACTCAAGGCGGCATTACAAAAAACAAGTTAAAACAAATAAAAAACAACAGAATTAAAAACAGTAATTAAAAACAATATAAAAATACAATATAAAAGTACAATAATCATCCCATGGACATAAAAAGTATAGAAATCTAAAAAGAATACAAAGACCAGCCAGCCTGTGAGCAACTAAAAGCCTGCTGAAATAAAAAGGTCTTCAGCCCCCGCCGAAATACCGCCAAAGAGGGAGCAGTTCTTAGCTCTAAGGGGAGGGTATTCCAAAGTTGGGGTGCCACCACCGAGAAGGCCCTATTTCTGGCCGCCACCCCTCTCACCTCTCCTAGTGGTGGCACAGTCAAAAGGGCCCCCCCAGATGACCTCAGAGTACGGGTGGGATTATATGGGAGGAGGCGGTCCCTCAAATACCCTGGGCCCGAGCCATAAAGGGCTTTAAAAGTCAAAACCAGCACTTTGAATCTGGCCCGGAACAGAACCGGCAGCCAGTGTAGTCGCCGAAGCAGTGGCTCGATAGAGTCAAACCGACGTGCCCCAGCAACCACCCGAGCCGCCGCGTTCTGTACTAGTTGTAATTTCCGGACCGTCTTCAAAGGCAGCCCCACGTAGAGCGCATTGCAATAGTCTAATCTAGATGTCACTAGGGCATGGGTCACTGTGGCCAGGTCCGCGCAGCTCAGGTACGGTCGCAGCTGGCGGATCAGCCGAAGCTGAGCAAAGGCTCCCCTGGCCACCGCCGACACCTGAGACTCCAGGTGCAGCTGTGAATCCAGGAGAACCCCCAAGCTGCGAACCTGCTCCTTCAGAGGGAGTGCAACCCCGTTCAGAGCCCTTAGGCTCTAATCCTGTCTTACTCACCAGAAATAAACATCTTTATTCATAAGTAATCTTCTATAATAGTGTTCCAGATTGTTCTGTGGATTTTGAATAATTGCTTAGACACCTTAGAGCGCAATCCTAATCTGGAGTTAGGCCGGCCAGCAAAGTTTGTCTGGCCCAAGGGACACTGTAAGGCAGTGGTCAGGGAACAGGGGTAAATTACCCCAAATGGGGTAAAAATGAAATTCCTGGGGGTAATGGATGGTCGTGCTGCCGAGACACAGCCGGGCATGCATGTGAATCTATATGCATGCCCGGCTGTGTCTTGGCAGCGCGACCGTCCATTACCCTCGTTCCGGTTCCGTCACTGGCTGGCTGGCTTTGTTTTGTTTTGTTTGTTTTGCTCCGCCCTTTACAACTTCATATTTACATAGCATTAATTAAGCTCATTAAATAATCAAATAAAAAGCAATGGGTTCCAATATGTAATTTTTTTTCTTTTGTTCGGGAGGGGGGGTAACGTTGGCGTATCCAAATATATTTTGGGGTAAAAGGTAAAAAAGTTCCCTGACCCCTGCTGTAAGGTATGTTCTCTGAGTCAGAGAGGCCAGCACACAGACATGAGCCATCCTCCCTGTCTCCAAGAGTACTCCAAACAGGCTTTATGGTGGCCCTTGTGCTGTCCAAACTTTGCTGCCTTAGTTTATGCCGAACCTAACTCCAGTTTAGGATTGTGCTCTCAGTCACTTCCAACCCTAACATATGAATATACAAAACACTCTCTGCAGTTTTCTACCCTCACAACTTGCTACTCCCTGTTCCTTTGTCTTTTAACCTTCTGCTCAGGCCTATTGCAGGTGATGTAAGATTTCTCATGATGCCACTCTGCTGTAATGAGACATTGCACAAAGCTTGACTTCATTGGATGACTCATATGATTCCTAGAAAATATCACTCAGGGTTTGCTCAAAAAGTTGCTCTTTTTTTTTCCTCATTGTTCCAGATTCTTTTCTGAGAAACATGGAAGTTCTGATGTGCTTGATTTTGAAGTTTTGTCATCCGAGTTGAGCTATGATGATGATGTACTCTGGCTCCAGCGGTCAAGTCGCTGGGCTAACCCTGAGGCATGTGCTAGTTAGTTCTGGGCTTCACCGCCAAGAAGACTCTGGCTGAGTGGTAAGTTGGCCTGCTTGTGGGCGGCGAGGCTTTTCGGGGTGGGGGAAGATGGAGGGAAGACAGGGAGGGGTGGAACTGGGAAGCCTGAGGAGAGGGTCCGGTCCGGGGGTTGGGTGGAGACGGCAACAGTCTCTGCCACCAAATCCTATGTCTCTTTCCAAGACCAGAAGTCAGACATGCTCTTCCTCCTGCAGGCTCAGATCCGAGGAGACCCATTGCTGGTCACACGGCACTATATGGGATAGGGGAACATTTGTTCTTGTACCCCAAGGGGTCTTTGGAGGCTGCCGTGGCCCCTCAGGATGCAGCAGCAGTTGTTTCAGCACCTACTACTCCTTGTGGAGGCCCTGGGGCTCAGGATTGGGCTGCCCATCTGGCCTTGGCATACACACATACTGCATGGGCCCATTTAAACCTTTTAAGGTGCAATCCTAACTTGGAATTAGGCCGGCACACTTAGGCCAGCAAAGTTTGGCCAGCACAAGGGACACCGTAAAGTATGTTTGGACCACTCTCGGAGTCAGGGAGAAGGGTGCAGCGATGTGTGGTGAGGGTGTGTCTGGTGAGGCAGAATTGCCCTATCATAGTTTTTTGAAAATGGCTTCCACTGCTGCTGCAATGGCTGTGATCCTGCAAACATTTACAACCCATCAGCTTCAGCTGAAGCCTGTGGGTTGTAAATGTCTGCATGGTCACAGCAGGGGGGCACTTTTCAAAGAACTCACCAGACACCAGACACACCCTCACTGCATGTTGCTGGGCTAGAAGATCCTACTCTTGGCAGGTCCTCTACACCCCTTGGCCCTCTGCTAAACCACCAGTGGGTAGAGGGATATAGAAACTGTAAATGTGTTGCCTGGTAAGCGTCCAGAACTGAACAGCCAAGACCAAGCTGTTCCACATTGTTTCTAGGGCTACAGCAGCAACCAATTTTCACACTCCACAAGTGGGTGAAGAGTAATCTGCCCTCCTAACTGCCTCAGCTGCGCTTGGAACAACACTCTGCACAGTTTTGGACCAATTCCAGTTCCATTGTGCCTCTTATGATGCTACATGTCCCTCAATTCAGAATGCCGTCTAGCTCCGGTAAGAATTGCTGAATGATTGCATCAGCACTTCAGTATCCCTCAATTGTTGCAACTTTGACCCAAGAGAAGAGAAAAGAATATATTCTACGAACTGGAAAAAGTTCTTAGCAGAAAAGACAAAAAGTATTTTCATCTTCAGAAAGACAGTGTTGAGAATCAAATCATAATTGGCTGGTACATCAAGTCCTTTAGCTTGTTTGGCTGTTTTTATTTGGATTTGGCTGGTTGGTTGCCAGGAAGAACATTATGAAATTTCTGACCCAAATGTTATCCTTATTTGTAGTCTGCATCCAATATGGTTTTATATAGCTGCTGCATTAAATATGGATGAATGGATATTTCGTGTGGGAAGGTGCCTTCCAGAGAATAGAAAACTAGAATCCTTTTATAGCTACAAAGGAGACTGGGAGAGATCGTACAGCATCAACACCAACCTGCAAATTAGCCAAATCAAAGCCAGATCTGGGTTTTGGCTAATTGAAGACAGGGTAATTGTATCTAAACGATTACATGTTTCAAGGAACAACTACACTGATAGACATTTTCCTGCCTTTCACCTTCTACTCAAACCCAGACTGAGATAGTATCCCACAGGTGACAGTTCTCTCTCCGTTAGTGCAAATACACTTAAAAAAGGAGGGAAAAAATGCAGGATTAAAGATTATTCCCCATGGGTCAAACCATTCAGCTTCACACTGCAAAGAGAAGCCCTTAATCTATTTTCTTTGTGCAAACGAAGTTAGGAAGTTAGGAAGCTGGATTGCGTGTGTATGTGCATACATGTGCATGCATGTGTTTTAGGGGGACCCTTAGATGCTTCATTTGTCTAATCTTTCTAGAAGTTTATAGATGTGATGTTTCTTTTGGTGAAAGCAAAATGCGGACCGCGAGTCTGATCCTGAAATCACAGGGAGATTTTTGCCTCTGCAAAACACACAGGATCACTGATCCCGTTTGATTTGTGCATCAAAAGGATTTTCCTTTTATCAACTGTGCTCAGTTTCATCTGTAAAGAAACGGAGATTGGGACAGCAAGAAACGAGAGCACAGACAAAATGAAGGGCAGACAAGGCAGGCTACGTTCAAAGTGCTCCCTAAATGTGAGTTGCTCTTCCAAGTCGGTTGGTGCCAAGTGCTTGTCTGACCTCGACTGATGAGTCTTTCTCTGCTGTCTTCTCATTTTTCCTACCGCGTGGAAGTAATTTTGCCAACATTTTTCTCACTGTTGACACTGCTGGTCAAAAAACTCACAGGGAACCTATGTAAATTCCTCCGTTCAGATGCAGTGGCACCAATGCAGCTTCTGCCACACCCTGCCAGGGAATTTCAATCCCTGGAGGTCTCCTTGAGGTATGGGAGCAGTCGTTTTCTTGCCCCAGGGTAAGCCCCAGCAGCTGCAATGGGGCAACCTGGGTCTGAACCAGTGAAATTGCTGGCGCAAGTCCATGTTGCCCTGTGACAGCAGATCAGACCCGGGATAGAATATATGGTAGACACTGCTGCTGCCAAACCCTTCCCAGATCAAATTCACCCACTCCTTTTCCTGTCACCAACCTCCCCTGCCCTATGACATCCCTCCCTGCCCCCACCTCCTGGCTTACCTGCTCCAGCCTGTGCTGCTCCTTACCTTGGAGCCAGCAGGATGACTCAGGCCTTCCCACTGCCACTGCTTTTAAGCATGCTGTTGCAACATACTTTATGGCAGGCTTGCAATAGTCTGTGCCAGTGGAGCACATGCTCTGCTGGCACAGTAGGAGGACAGGATAGTGTTGCACACAAAACCCAATAAAGTAACCAGCTCACAAAAACTGGTTTTATGCCCCTACATTTCTTTCTCAATTATTTGTGGCCTGTTAGAAGAGAAAACCTGGATTAACATAAATCAGTATATGAAGCAAGCAAGGGTGAATGTTGAATTGATTACTTTGCACAGAAATCTCACCATAGGGTGAAGCAGCCCAGGAATTCCTTAATAACATTGAAATTCTTGTGATCTCATGGCATGTGATTAAATAGAGAGTTGCTTAGATTTCTTTGGAACTACCGTATTATGAAGGCTTTGGGGACAGGGAACCATTTATTTATTTGTTCTGTGTGACATGGAGTTCTCACCTTGTGGTGAGATTTTCTTGTAAAAAATGCTAATGTACAGTAAACTCATTCTAAAGCAATAGCTAAAATTATGAAAAGCAAAGCGAACATCAATGTGCAGCTCACCTATGTTATCAGTACAGGTGTCCCCCTCTCCCTGTATCAATGGATCCAGTATTTGCAATTTCACTTATCCATGGTTCCCCACCTCTGCAAGCTCATTACTTATCTGTCTTCCTTTGCAGTGCTCTTTGTTCGCAATCCTTCCTGTTACAGACGGCTAGAGGAGGAATGCAAGAAGCAGCCAGCGAGAACACTTGAGGAGGAAAATAACTGTTTACAGGAAACTGTCCACGCCCTGTTAGCATTCTGCCTGTTTCCCTCTTCTAGCATTCTGGCTGTTTCTTATGTTCCTTCTCCAGTGTTCTGTAACAGAAAGGGATGCAAACGAAGAGTGCTTCAAAGGAAAAGACACGAGAAACAACTCCCAGCGCCACAGTAAATATAGGGTTCGCTTTTATCTGCAGTTTTGGTATTTGCAGGGAGGGTAGCGGGAAGGCATCCTCCACAGATACGGGGCAGGGGCAATGTCTGTGCTACACTGCAGGTTGGATCTCAAACATGCAGCAGTCCGCAAACTCATCTGTATTATACAGCCTCCAAAGTGGGGTGAGGGGAGAATGTGAAGTAAAGGGAAGTCTGTGGCTTTGGCTAATGAACAGCCCTTAGGATGCTGCTCAAAGTATTATCCCCAATCGCCCACCTTGCCAGAGTCCTGCCTTCCTAAGTCCTTGGCACAGAGCAGTTGCATTGCACAGGCAGTCAGGAAAAGCCTCTTCACCAGTGCTTGGATTCCTGCATTAGCTCAAAGAGATGAGTAGTTTTCTTGTGCTGATGCTGGGATTTGCTGCCTGATCCCATGAGCCCCTGCCTCAGTGCAGCAGTTCGTGGATTGAGGTCATTAGCTCTCTCAGTTTACGGAGGCTTTCAGAGCCTTTTTTCAACCAGGCATGCAATGCAAGCACTGGCAAATAAGGCCTACTGGCTGCACAGAGGCAAAGTCCAATGGCCTTCTTTGACCAGCCCAAGGGAGAAGCAACACTAAGGTTTATTCTTATGTTTTGCAACGTTAGAACCCTTGGTTGGCTGATGAGATAATAGCCAGGACATTCTATCAATATGAAATCTGACACAAACATTGCCTGCATATTAAATCCTTTTATTTGGGTTGGCTGAACCAGGAGGTTGGACCGTCTAGCTCAGTATTTGTGCACTGACTAGGGGCGCCATCCTAAGGTGCCCATCACGCCAACGTTATGTCATAGTGTTGGGGCAACACTTATAGCGCTGACGCGGAGGTGCCGAGTGGCACCCCCGTGTCGGCATGAGAGCAATGGGACCAGCGCATCAGCCAGCACCAGTCCCATTGTGCCCATGCCAAGCCTCCCTTGCGTCAAAGCCGGCTGGCGCGAGGGAGGCTCCATGTTGGGGCAGGTGCGGGATTGGTGGAGGGAAGGAGATTGTGGGCGGGGGAGGGCAGACCATAGGCAGGCTCCATAAGGCCGAATCCTAAGCCCATCCAGGAGGCCGCGCGACCCTGATTTGGGCCGCATTGTCTCCTCAGATCTGCGCCTGCTGTTTAGCAGGCGCAGATCCGAGGAACGCATAGGGGAAGCTGGAGCCTCCTCAACGGTAAGGGCATGAACGTGCCCTTGCCTTAGGAGGCTCCAGCCTCCACTAAACTGCGCTTGGATTTGGCGCTGGCTGGCCGGCCTTGCCAACCACCGCAGCATAGGATTGCGCTCCAGAAGCTCTGAGTTTTTCAGATTAGGATGTGTCCTCAACCTACTTCGAGATGACAGAGTAGAGATTGAAGTTGGAACCTTCTATGTGCAAGGTGGTTGCTCTCCCACTGAGCTCTGCATTGGACAATGGATACTGGAGCTCCTATATCTCTTTGAGGCTGCAATCCTATACACATTTACCTGGAAGTTAGACCTACTGAACTCCATGGGGTTTACTTTCGAGTTGACACATGCATAGGATTGTACTGTAATGGTTATATAGAGCAAGAGTGGGTTCCTGGACATTTCCTAAGATTCATAATCACTTTCCATAGGCCACTGATGAATCCTACTACTGTATGCTTCCTGATTCTCTTGGATAAATTGTGAGTGTACATTGAAATGTGCCCAAACCTGACTGTGCCTGCACATTTCAGGGAAATAACAGGGGAAGCTCTCTTGGGGGAAGCTTGTATGCCATTACTGTTTCTTATTGCGGAAGCCCTGAGCTCTTAGGAGCTTCATGGTTCCTCAGAACTCAGTTGCAAATCACTGCTTTAAAGCATTGTTTCTTGCCCTCACCCACCTGGAATCTAAACCAGAACACATACATCACAATTCACTTTATAGTGCTGCCTCTTCGGAGAAGAAGGGAGTTCTTTGAGAATTCAAAACATAAAGGATCACAAGGCAGAGACCTAAAACGAAACCACAGCACTGAATCAAGCCAAATTCATCCCAAAAGATTTGGGGTTTGGATAACCCTGCTACTATTTCTTCTCTTATATTTTATTAGGAGTTTCGTCATTCAAAGGAACATATCATATTTAATGGCCATTTCTTGTAAGTCCTTTAAGAGATGTGAAGTGATAAAAGCAGCAATTTGCGATGGGTGTTTTTGGGGATGTAAACAAATGACCTGACAGCTGGAACCTGGATATCTCTTTTGCCTCAAAATGGCCTCCCTCTAATCTTTGTGATTCAAGACCTTCTGGTTCTGACCAGTCTTTTGTATAATGTATAAATGCAACCCTACAAAAGGGGCCTTTTCCCGCTTACCTCCGAAGGGGGCTTTAAAAATCCAACGAGACTGAAAGCGTTTTGCTTTGTGCGCTCCCCAGCCCTCCTCATGTGCCTGCTTTCCTTGCTAATATTTTTATTTTAGCCTCAACTCCCTGACTGACCTCATCCCGTTCGGCAGCTGAAGGCCCGGCATATTCAGGAGTGCCCTGCTCCTTCTTGGCTGCTTTTCAGACAAAGCTGCCCCTCCACATGTCTGCCTTGGCCTCTGACCCGGCACGATGGCTTCAAGTAAACATGCCAGATGGTGAATAAAAGTGGCGGGCCAAAGAACAACCCTCCAGGGGTCAGGAGTCATGAAATCCGTCTCCACAAAAGCCAGCTTAAAAGCAACAATTTCAACAAATGCCTTATAGCAACTTCACAGTTGGAACGAGAAAAGGAAGGAACAGAGTGAAAACGTCGCTATCCGGTGCCTAAATGGAGATTTCATTTGGCTCTTTTCAGCACACGCCGTCTGTAAGTGCTAATAGAGAGCGACGGACAGATGGGCTGCTGATTTGGGTAAAGAGGCCGAGGTAGGCAAGAGCAAAGCGAGTGGAGCTGAGTCGTCTTGAGGTTTATAATTACAGGCATGCCCCAGTATCCACAGAGGTTCTGTTCTGGCACCACCACCCTGGTGGATACCTGAAACCGTGAATACTGGGGATGCCTTTCCAAACATCAGTGGTTTTGCTGCAATAAGATAAAAAGAGATTTGTTTAATGCCCCCTGTCTTTTTAATAGGCATGGTACTGGGGCACGCCTGTACAATCTGCAACGCTTAGCCTCCCTCCCAGCCACCTCTACATCCTATATTAGGGGAGGGAGGCATGTAGTGAAAGCTATTGACATTAATGGCCCAATCCTAGCCTCGGCTTGCCGAGAGACAGCTTCTGCTCCATGCTATGGGCTGGCCAGGGACCAACCCAGGAGAGGTAAATACAGGTGTGCCCCAATATCCACTGATTCAGTATCCAGTTTCAGTTATCCACGGATGCCATAGATACTGGGACGCCTATTAAAAAGACAGGGGAACATTAAACAAATCTCTTTTTTTCGCCTTGTTGCAGCAAAGCGGACCCATAGTTTGAGAAACACTGCCATAAAACAAGGACAAGAATTAAGCCATTTCATAATCTCACAAAAAGGCAAAGTTACTGGATTGCTATGACTTATTCCATTATGCTTTGATAACAACCAAGGTGTTTCCATTGCAACACATTATTAAGCGCGCGGGGAGGGGGGGCACACAACATTTACTTTTCATTAAACGAGTGTCAACATTTGAGGACTAATATAAGTTCGCAATCATAATTATTTCTATTTTGAGACATTTAAGCAATTAAAACGCTTCAGAGTAGATAGGAGACTCTTTTTTTTTTTTATTCAAAAATGATTGTTGGTTAAAGCACGGAGTGGAATAAGCCTTTCGTGAAAGGTTAGGGAGTTTGATTTGCCTGTGATGGTGAAGAGGAGTGACTTTCCCTCCTCCCTGTTGTCGTTTTGAAAGACAGGCCTAGCAGGGTAGTTGTTACCTGGTTTGGGACAACCTGTCCGTTCCAAGGCCAGCATGAGCTTGCTGGAGATCAGGCCAAGCTCTGCATTGCATCCCTGACACCCCCACCCATCTTGGAGGCACTCCAGCTGCTCTTGGTACTGGAGGCTTAAGGGTCAGTCTGGCCAGGTGGTCCCACTGATGTGCATTGGCCTTTGGCTCAAGGATGTCATCTCAAAGTGTCATCATTCCCTCCTTCCACAAAAGGTGTCCAGCAACTACTGAAAACACGGCACATTTTATTTTTATTTATTTACAGCTGTTTTATCTTGCCTTTCTCCTCAAGGAGACCCAAGGCAGCTTACCCCCTCCCAAAATACCGATTCAAAAAACAAAAAAAACATTTAAAACCAATTACACTATCTCCTAAAAGTCCATGAAACATTAAAACAATATTAGAACAACCATGAAACACAATTTCAATCAAACAGCAAATACCGTTGGAGTAGCAGCTAACACTTCGACAGTGCAATCCTAACTTGTGCCGGAACAGGCTGGCCAGCTGGCTTGCACTGTATCCAATGCAGCTTCCGGAGCTCATTGTGCGGAAAAGGGACATCACCCCGATGGGCCTGCTCAGATCTGCACCTGTTGTTTAGCAGGCACACGTCTGAGCATGCTGTGGAGGTCTGAATTTGGGACGCATGGCCTGGGGCCGGGGTTTGAATGCAGCCTAAAGGCTGCATCCAGGCTCCACCCCCTCCCCAGACTGCCCCTCCTGTGGTAAATCCCTCCCCTCGCCCGTCCCACCTCCCCACTGTCCAGAAAAGTCCCTGCATTGGCTGAAAGTGGCCAGCGCAAGAACAGCTTACTGGCTGCCTCAGCGGGCGCGCCTGGGTTGACACATGTGCTTTTGTCGGCCCAGTGCCTCTTCAGCTGGTGCAGATGTGCCTTATGGCATGTTTGTGACAGCCGGGCTGACGTAATGCACATGCGTTGGCCTGATGGGCGCCTTGGATTGCACCCTAAAAAAGATGCGCCTTGGATTGCACCCTAAAACCAGATGTAATTATAAATGTTGACTATTCAGAAGGTTGGTCTGGAAAAAAAATGTTCTCAGGACTTGCTGGAAAGTCTCTAAAGAGGGAGCTGTTTGTAAATTGAGAGTGTTGGAGTTTCATAAAGTTGGTGCCACTACTGAGAAGGCCCTATTTGTAGACACCACTCTTCTCACTTCCCTAGGCAACTGCATGGGGTTTGGCCTCATAACCAAACCAGTCACCCCGAGGTTTTCAGACAGCATTTCTGATGGCTCACCATACAGGACAGCAGATTCATGAGTTCCTAATTGTAATCCCGGCAGCTCCTGAACACATTGTTCCTTCTTCCACCTACCTCCTTTTTCTCCTCCATTGCCCAGCTACAGCATGTTGCTTTCTATCTCTTTCTCCCACCTGCTTGGGCTGTCTATGATCCTCTTCGTGACCATGAGCTGGCATGAGGGCATCTCTCCCTGGCCACAGTGGCATTGAGTTTGTCCATGAAAGCAAATTGGCTGGAATAGTTTAGCATTCATTGAGTTGTATCTCAGATAGTATTACAATAGGTTTTTATTGCTTACAAGCTTTGATACGTGCAGGTGACTTATCGTCCTGCCAGCTTCTAATTTGGCTTTGGCTGAAGCCCATTTCCAGTAACTTTGGAAATCACTCATTTGTTATAATGAGATGGTGGCTGCCCTTCTCATTACAATGGGGGCAGGGTGTCAATGTGCAAGACTTAGACTGTGCCGCCTCTTTTATATACAGATGCTGCCCTTTCATCCTTCTGTTTTCCATTTGCTTTCTTTGTTTGGAAAAGATGCTAATTCCCTTCCCGGAAGGGTGATAAGGTTGGAAGTGACAGGGGGTGCAAAGCGCCTGGGCAGAGAAAGAGAGAAATCTGGATGGAAGGTAGAAAGCGAGAAGACTGGGGTATCAAGCTTTCCTGCCCTCTGTGGCTTTTGTGTCTGGCAGATGCAGTTCTTCAGTTCAGCCTGCAGATGGAGCTACAGGGAGTTTGGGCCTGGGCTGTTATATTAAGAGAGAACATTAGAGCATGTGATGATCCCTGCCATTGTGGACTAACTTGAAAAAACATCTTAATGGAGAACCTGTCATGTTCCCTGTGCTGGCACCTTTTAAAATTCCCTACAATTGAGAAGTCCAGTGTCACTAGGGGCACAATCCTAACCAACTTTTCAGCACCGGGGTAAAGGCAATGCTGCTCTGAGGAAAGGGAACAAACATTCCCTTACCTTGAGGAGCCCCTCCCCCACCCCAAACTGGCTCTGAAGCGGCTACCACTTTGTAATGGCAGCTCAGACTGGTTTGGCCCAGCCCTGGTTGGAAGTTGAAAACAAAGCTCAGTGCATCTTCAAAAAGGCAGAATCTGCATGTTGCAAAGGCAGAATTCAAGCGCATGGTGAATATCTCCTTTTGTTTGGAAAATCTACATTTTATTTTTCTGGGACAGTCTCTCTCTTTAAATTTGTTCACAAAGTGGAGCCCAAATGACAAAGAAATATAAGGTGTTTTTCAGAATCCCTCTAGTCGCCCACCCTTCCCTTCTATCTATTGCACAACTGTGGGGCATTGCATCTAGTTGATTCAAATAGAGGCGAAGAGCTACCTTTTGCACACCCAAGGGGCCGGGCCACACCTCTTATAATTTTTGAGTTTTTCTCTTAGGCCGGCAGAACTGCCCTGTGCCTCACTTTCACATAACCTGATTTTGAAGTACCTTTCGATTTCAAAAGAGGGTTGCCGTATATTGGCAAATCTAAAACTTCCTCTGCTAACTGAGCAAGAGGCCTTTTTTTCCAAGTGGTGTTCCTCTTAGATTTAGCAGGGGGAGAGTAACTGTCCCTCTTCACCCTGCGCAATGTCTTTTCTAGTGGCTGTTGCTGGGGGTGTTCTGCATTTTTTTTTAGATTGTGAGCCCTTTTGGAACAGGGAGCCATTTCACTATATCATTACTATTTGCCTGTAAACTGCTTTGTGAACTTCGTGTTGAAAAGCAGTATTATATATAAATACTGTTGCTTGCGTGCTTGGTAACACATTGCTCAGGCTACTGACTTTTCATATATTTCAAAATATTTCGGGGTATTTGAGATGCGTCTGATATGCTTCTGTGCTCATTCTGTGGAGGAAAAAAAATCAAGGGCAGTTCTTAATCGGGATGGAGGATCTTCCCAATACCAGCAAGAGGAAAACAATGCTGCACATTGGAATCCAAGGTGGTATTGGTTGTCTTTCAGAGGTGATTCTTGAAGGTAATCACCCAGTTCTTCTCAATGCTAATCCTTTGCAAACATGTTTGTGCCTTCTCTGTCGGGTTGTTCCGCTTGATCCCTTCAGGCCAGCTGCATTTGTGTCACACATCCGAAGAGGGCAAGCCACCGGCTGGCATCAAAGCCACTCTAAGTAGTGGTTGGTGGGGAGCCATGAGGAGCCATCTGCTCTCTCCGGCCTTGGAGATGGGGAATGTCACCTCTGCAATACTCCTGAGTTTATGGAAGGATAATAGAATCATCCTTAACTAGGCATGTTATACAACCAAAGACAAGTTACTGGGGTTTTGGTGGTGTTTTGTTTTGTTTTTAAAGACAATCCATAATGAGCGCACTAATAAAGATT
The DNA here is from genome assembly GCA_029204185.1 of Lerista edwardsae. Classification (NCBI taxonomy): domain Eukaryota; kingdom Metazoa; phylum Chordata; class Lepidosauria; order Squamata; family Scincidae; genus Lerista; species Lerista edwardsae. The sequence goes on along the minus strand of JAJKFI010035135.1, from coordinate 4,815 downwards.
CAACCACTCCTAATAGGCCGGCAGAAATTACAGGCTTGGCAAATCATTTCATTGTATGGACATGAACGATTAAAAATAATTGCCTGCATACCACCCACGTGGAGCTTTGGGGGAGGAGGACACCCCCATTGTCCCAGTTGGACTGGTCTGGCTTAAATCTTATTAGGGAACAGCTTTGCTTTAAATGTTATGAAAGGATGGGGGGAATGCATTCGTGCTGAAGAGGGACCTTCTGTTCTTCCATAGTGCTATAGAAAACCACAAGCCTCAGTGAAAAGAAAAGGAAAAACAAAAAACGACAATTGCCCTGATTGGGAGTCTTGATAGACTCACACGAGTATTTGACATTTCTAGAATACTTTTCAGTGTGCAAAGTGGTGCACAGTTCTAATTCTATTTCCCCCCATTGCAATTGGATGAAGCTGTGAGCTGACGTACACACGTAACACAAGGCACCAGCAAAAACGACAGAAAGGTGGGGCGAGGGTGCAGTTTGCAACCCAAAATGATGGGCTGGGATGCTTGAAGCTTTCCCCCACTGATTATTTCTCTGGTGCCAGGGCCAGCTCAGGAACTCCTGGTGCCTGAAGTAGTGTGACAAGTGCCATCCCTCTTACATGATGGCAATGTCCTAACCACTGCCTCTCTCCTCCTCCTCCCTAGATTGGGAAACAAAGAAAAGAATGGAGAAAAGAAAGAAAGTGATGAGCAGTTGTATCAACAGGGACCGTGGTGCCTAGGGGAGTGATGCCATGATGAACCACGATGTTCTGATGTCACTTGATGTCATGATGCCACTTCTGGGTTCCCCCAGAGGAAAAGGAGGAGGAGCCTCCTCGTCAGGCTCAGCAAACAGGAAGAGGAGGCGGCTGTGACCTCGGCTTCTCAATCTGGCCACCATGCCCCCTTCTCTCCCCCAGAGGTTCTTGTTGAGCTTCCACAGGAGGAGGAAGGGGAATGGCAACCAGACCGAGAAGCCACTGCGCTGAGCACAAAAAGGAGGAGGCTGCCTCTTGATCCAGCTGCCATGCCCCCTCCCTGGAAGCTCTTGTTGAGCCTCCACGGGAGGAAGGATGTGGCAGCCAGACTGTGAAGCCACTGATCAAGAAGTGACCATAGAGATGACAACAGCTAGTGCTGCTTCTGCCTCTTCCTCCTCCACCATCTTGGCTGGGCCTCACACGACAACACTTCTGGCCTGGTAGCCTGGGTACTGCCCCCCTCACTTGCTACACCACTGGCTGTGGGATAGCGCTTCAGAGACACATTGAGGCCTCTGTGACTGCAAGACTTCCCCCCTGACCGCAGGTTGTAGCACATGCCTTGTTGACATGGCTTCATCCGTGCTGGAAAGTTGGATAGGATTGGGCCCAAAGTCCAGCAAGCTTCTTCTCATCTTCTTATCTTTACTGAAAATGAGTATTGTGTGAGACCTGAAGATAAATGGCCATCTGTACTGAATTCCAAAAAAGAACCCTGAATTATTAGCATAATTGATACGTGATTATTTATTGCCCTCACCAAGAAACCTAAGCAATGGCTCACAGCAGCATAAGTGGAGGGTGTCACTGACAGTATTTATTTGCAGCCACATGAGCTCCTTGCAATGGGAGGCCTGCCACATACGTTATATCTTGGTAATGCAGTTTCAGTAATCTATGTCGCCACAGTAATGAGATGAAGCAAATTTTCCACCCCGGTGTATGGCATCAGCATGTGTAGAGGAATATTATGTCATTAAAGAGCTACTGGCAAAGTTGGATATCTTACAAAATGGGTAATAAGAGACAGAGCCCTGGGCAGTCATTCAGGACCACTATAGCCCAGTAATGGTTGTTGCAACACTTTAATACAAGCTTCCCCATTCAATCCTTTGTTGATTGCCTCCTTTAGGAACCTCAGCACCAGAAACGAATGTCCTGCTGTGGCAGATCTAACCAACAAGGTGCTACAGAGATCCATACTCTCTTTGTAGGCAATTGTTTTCCTTGGCAGCAGATCTGCTTTGTCAAGCCTTGCTTTAACACCAGTCATGACAGCTCCTTTCTTTTTTTGCGGATGTAAGCCTGGTTGAGCTACGTAGCTGGGCAGTAATCTGGTTACAAGGTCCCATATTGTCTTTCATGCAATACAGACTAGGATCTAGTCTTTCAGATCCTGGAGATTAGGATCTAGATTAGACCCAAAAGGCTAGAAAAGATCCCAGCACTGGACCACAATCAGAAACCTATCAGAATAAGCAGATCTGGAATAGATGAACAAATTGTCTGGCTTAGAGTGCAATCCTAACCTGGAGTTAGGCCAGCACAGTTAGGTCAGCAAAGTTTGGCCGGCACAAGAGCCGCTGTAAAGCACGTTTGGACCACTCTCGGAGTCAGGGAGGATGGTGCACGTCTCTGTGCTGGCCTCACTGATTCAGTGAATGGTCCAAACGCACTTTACGGTGTCCTTTGGGCCGGCCAAATTTTGGTGGCCTAACTGTGCTGGTCTAACTCCAGGTTAGAATTGCACCCTTAATGTAGGAAAAATGACCTATTAAACAAAGTGAGACATATGATGTAAGAGTGGTTTAAATGAAAGGGCAATATTTAGTTGTTTGTTTATTCTTATTCTTCTGTTAAAGAAAATAAAGTTATGATGGAGAATTTGTGGCAAAATTCTGGAAAAGTTCATCGAAGTTTGGTACCAAAATTTCAAAAAAGTGAAATTTGAGAAAAATATCAGGGTTCCTCCTACAGAGAAACAAATTTTCAACTCTATGTGTCTAAAAGTCTCATTGTTCATATTATTCCCCCACAACTCAACTCCACCTAGTTGCACTCTTCGAGAGCTTTCCTTTGCCATGCTGACCAATGGGAGGGTTAGGCCCAGTGATGTCATTCAGGGGGAACGGACCAGAACGGGCGTTCCGGATCCTAACAGGCTCCGTGGCTGGTTCTGGGTTCCCGACAAGTGCCAATCAAAAGTGAGTTCCTGTTCCTAAATCATTTGAATGACACCACTGGTTAGGCCCTTCCAAAGCCACAGCATTTGCCATATTTTGCTGTACTAGAAGACTCATGCGATGCAAGCAGCTTCAGCTCTTTGAGCGTAAAATAATCCCCATGTTTGTAGCACAGGAATTTGAGCACAGCTTTAATCGTGGTTGCCAGCTGTTGCTCCTGGGCTTGAAGCAATGGTTGCATTTTAAAAGAGGGTGTTCCAAGTTTGTTGCTGTTTAGTTTGGGTGACTCCAGTGAGAGGTTCACTTTTGCTTAAGTGAGCTCCTCTGAAGTGAAGGCATCAAGTGCAGATTTCAAGCATCATAAATATTCATCAAGCCTTTTATGCGCTGTTAACAGAGTGCCTCCTTGAACCATGCTCATTCCCATTATGAATCCCTCCTCCTCTCATAATGAGGATTGGTAGCTTAAGGACCTTTGTGAGGGCCTTTCAGATCATCATTTTTGCACAATAAATGCACCGTTGTTACTTCTTTGGTGCTGAAGATCCAGATGGTTTCCTTCTATGTAAAACTTCAGTTATAGGGACAATATCTTCCCACACCCAAGCAGCAATGTATTGTTACCAGGATCATGCAATTCTAGCTCCCTCCTTGCCAGTTACAAGTCCACTGCGATCCGAACGGAACATGGTTGGTAGGGGGTTGTGCCTGCGACTAAGTGCCTGCGACTAAGGGCTCAATCCTAACCTGGAGTTAGGCTGGCACAGTTAGGCCAGCAAAGTTTGGCCTGCACAAGGGACACCATGAAGTACAGCGTGTCCACAAAGTCTCTTTACAATGTCAAGAAATCACGAAAAATGCAAATGATGAGATATGTTAATGATATCATGCCCCTAAATTTCTTACTGTGGGCTACGTTAAAAACATCGTGTACAGAACCTGAAGCAAAGGATCACTGATGCCGTTGCCACCATTGTTTGAAATTGTAAAGAGACTTTGTGGACATCCTGTATTTTGGACCACTTTCGGAGTGGACCACTTTCTGACTTTCGGAATCAGAGAGACCAGCACACAGATGTGCGCCATCCTTTCCAACTTCGAGAGTGGTCCAGACTCGCTTTATGCTGGTCTATGTTCCTGCTAAACTTTGCTGGTCTAACTGCAGGTTAGGATTGCGCCCTAAGTCACCCCCTGTATTTGCTGACTCGTTTCTCATGGTATCAGGTAACTACAGTTCACGATCCACAGGGTTGTTGGAAAGTTAAAATGAATTAACCTCCACGTATACTACACTTAAGCATTTTGAAGGAAAGATGGGGAACAGATTTGATAATTAAAACACAATTATAATATATTGCTATTTAGTTGACTTTTGGCTTACATTTTATGCCTTTCTTTGAAGTCAGTATTTTTGCCTCTACAGTACAGGCACCACAAATGCCTCCTTATTTCTTTTCAAAGCCAGTAAATATAGGTATGTTTATCTATTGTAAAGCTATTCCTCTTGCATTGAGAAAACAGAATGTCATGCAATTCCTGGCACTGGATCACTAGTAGCTGGGTAGCTTCAGTAACTACTACTACTACTACTACTACTAGTCGATCCTGGTACAAACACACATCCCCCTCTGCATCGTAGTTATCTGCTGGATGGCCTTTTGGATGCAAATCCCTTCACCCCATGGGGAGGAGGGGCTGTGTTCCTTTATTGATGTGCTCATGAGCAAAATCACATTCTGAAAAACTGAAAATTCTATGCTCACTTACCTGGGAGCAAACCAAATTGAAATAAGCCACACAGGCTTATTTCTGAGTACTACTGAGTACTACTACTACTACTACTACTACTACTACTACTACTACTACTACTA
>JAJKFI010035134.1:0-33070 GCA_029204185.1 Lerista edwardsae | reverse complement strand
ATCAATCAATCAATCAATCAATCAATCAATCAATCAATCAATCAATCAATCAATCAACAGTATTTACATACCGCTTTTCTACACAAAGTTCACAAAGCAGTTTACAAGCAAAAAATAATAGTAAAGTTAAATGGCTCCCTGTCCCAAAAGGGCTCACAGTCTTAAAAAAAATGCAAAACACTACCAGCAACAGCCACTAGAAAAGACACTGTGCTGGGGTGACGAGGGACAATTACTCTTCTCCTGATAAATTTAAGAGGAACACCACTTGAAAAAGTGCCTCTTGCCCAGTTAGCAGGCAATGCAGTGCTAGCTCCATGAGTGGTGGGGCCCAATGTGGGGTGTTTCAGCAGGGCCCCCCCACCGTCCCTGCAGGGCCCTCCACTCACCAGGAAAAGTGCTTATGGTGCCATGCATGGCACCTGGAAATAGTTGGTGCTGACTTGATGACATCACCCCAAACGGCTTCCAGGAGGCCCATTTTGAGCATTTCAGAGGCAGGGGCAGGTGGGAGGGCCCAAGGCAAAGCCCTACTGCTCACCCCACTCACTTACAATTCATACAGATCCCTGTGTGAATTGCAGCAGGCAATAAGCTCGCTGCACAGGTGTGGGGGCCCGCGAAGTGTGGGGCTCAATGTGACAACATTGGTCATATTGGCTTAAAGCTGGCCCTGCATAAATGAACAACCTTATATACATTTATTCAGCAGCAAGTCCCATTGAGCTCAGGGGGAGTTACTACTAGGTAAGGGTGCACAGAATTTGAAAGCGAAGACATATGTGTGCAGGCAGGTGGAACAGGCAATACACCCATATATATCTGGCTCGATGCCAACATTGTGCCTGAACTGTCATTAATAGAAATGCAGGTTGCTTTTTCGTAAGTAGCATGAACTTTATTTAAATGTTTTGCATTTGGAAATGAGTCCCACTGATCAGAATGGATGCGGGATTTCTTTTTTAAAAAAATGGCTCTCTTCTGCTTTCTGTTTTGACATCTTTCAGAAGTGACATGTTAAAAGCTAAACATTGTTCTTTAGGTACAGTGTCTCTACACTGTATTTAATGTTGGTTTAATATTCATTCTGTTTTCCCAGAAAATCTCGGGAAGCGTGGTTCCACAAGGAAGTGCTAGCAGCCCTGGTCCAAAGTGAAGAGGTAACAGAAGCAGCTTCCAGAGGTGTATTTACCATGTAGCCTGGGTTGGCGCGAGCCATGGGCGCCGGGCAGCGGTGGGGCGCCATTAAGCGGAGTCTGCGGAGGAAACTGCGCGCTGTTCGGCCCACCCGCCCCCTTGCTTCCGTTTTGCTCCAAAATGGAGCTATTCCGGGCGCAGGGAAGCAGGGCAACGCATGGGGGAGGGGTGACGTCCTGGGGGCGCTGTTTCGTCGCCCTGCTATGGGTGCGCTTGGGCCTCCGTTTGTCCCTGGCAGCTTCTGAAATGTCGTTCCTTCCTTTTTTGTTGAGCATACACCCCAATGAACCTGCACTGCCACTTTTCCCACCCAACCTGTTTTGATGAAGAGGCTAAGTGGGCGAAGAGGTGGGGAGGGAGCCATCCCAGAGCTCTCTGTTCCTCTGATTTGTTCCTCCACTGCTCTCTTCTTATCATTAGCTAGATTTCTCTTACCAGAGATTCTAACTTGGGTTTCTCACGGCCTGTGAAAAAAGGGAAGACCCTGCCATTGGCTTGACCTTGTTAGGAACTGAGCTGGACACCATGCAGGGCTGGATGGCCGGTGAGCAAGAAGAAGATGGAAGTGCATGCTGAAGTAGCTGAATGGGAGAGGTGGGGAGCAAGGGCAAAGCACCCCTGTCAATGTGTGACCTCTCCCAGCCTGCCACCTGGCCTCAGAGCTAGGCTGGTCTCTGGGTTAGGGATCTCTTAACAGATCATTCTGAGTATCTCCCCAGACTATAATTCCTAGGAGACTTTTAGAGAAGCGATGACAATTGAAAATGACCAAAAAGCAACAGGGGGTTGTAGTGTGGGCTCCCCCTTAGTAACAATTTGTGAAAAGGTCTGAAATCTGCAAGCTTACATTTGGGAGTGTTGTACATTTTTGGGATTTTCTTTTATCTTTTCTCCAGCAAGTATTTTCTTTTATGTATTTTTAAATATTCTAAGTGAACTTGCAAGAGCCATTCTGACAAGCAACAAGGGCACTCTTGGCTGAGGTCTGAGACAGTTCAGAGTTTGATGCTGTTGTCAAGGCTCATTAAAAAAGGGGTTGAGAATAAAACAGCCAATATTATCATGCCATTGTACAAATCGATGGTAAGGCCACACCTGGAATATTGTGTCCAGTTCTGGTCGCCGCATCTTAAAAAGGACATAGTGGAGTTGGAAAAGGTGCAGAAGAGAGCGACAAAAATGATTACGGGCCTGGGGCACCTCCCTTATGAAGAAAGACTGCAGCGTTTGGGGCTCTTCAGTCTAGAAAAAAGGCGCCTGAGGGGGGACATGATTGAGACATACAAAATTATGCATGGAAGGGATAGAGTCGATAGAGGGATGTTCTTTTCCCTCTCTCAAAACACCAGAACCAGGGGGCATCCGCTAAAACTGAGGGTTGGGAGAGTTAAAACAGAGAAAAGGAAGTACTTTTTTACCCAGCGGGTAGTTAATCTGTGGAACTCCTTGCCACAGGAGGTGGTGCTGGCATCTGGTCTTGATGCCTTCAAGAGGGGATTGGACAGATATCTGGAGGAAAGGTCCATTGTGGGCTATAGGCAATGATGGATTGTGCAACCTCCTTACAAAGGTGATGGGCTACTGGTACCGGGTGCAAGGGAGTGGCAACAGGATGCAAGCATCTTGTAGTCTCATGCCTTCCTGGGGCACCTGGTGGGCCGCTGTGAGATACAGGAAGCTGGACTAGATGGGCCTTTGGCCTGATCCAGCAGGGCTCTTCTTATGTTCTTATGTTCTCAGAAGTTTGCAGAATAATAGCTTTTGTGAAGGAATTTTCCTCCCAAACCAAGGCTTACAGCCACACCCATGCGCACTGTCTCCTGCGCGTATGAGGTGGGTGGAAGGATGGATTCTATTTTATCTCTGAGGGACCTGCAACACTTAAAGCCCGATTTTTAGGAGGCAGAATTGCTGAAAATCCCACCTTTTCCTGATTTGGAGCCACTGCCTATGCAAGAGAAGGTTTGAATACATCACAAGCATGCCAACACTGGGGCATTGCACTCGGCTTCTCAGACATTAACGAGCATTCCCGATAGCTTGAATGCATGAGACAAGCTGCCTTAGACTGAGTCAGACCATTGATCTAAGTCAGTATTACCGACATTGAAGGGCAGAGGTTCTCCAGGGTTTCAGACAAGGCTCCTCCTCAACCCACTTGCAGATGCCAGGGATTGAAACTGCTGTTCTGCCAGTGAACTATGGCCCATCCCTTAGCAATTCCCCTGCTTCTATTGATGGAAAATGATTCAGGAACAGCATGGTTTTATCTGGCCCACAGAAACTTAAAATATTTTTTTTCCCAACCATGTGATCGACCAGTTAACATGTGCAGTTTTGTCCACCACACTTTTTTTTCCAAATGGCCAGAGTGGGGTCAGCCATGCAAAATATATGCTTTAAGACCCTCAAACCACAATTAAGGGCAGCAAAATGGCAGATGCGTTTCAATAGAAATAAGTGCGAAGTAATGCATATTGGGGCAAAAATAAAAAATTCACATATAGGTCAGTGGGTTCTGAGCTGTTGGTGACAGACCAGGAGACAGTCCTTTAAGCAACATAAGCTTTGTCCAGGGAAAGCTTTTCTGTTCTACAGCAGGGGTGTCAAACTCATTTCATGTAGTGGGCCGAACAGCATTCATGGCATCTGCTGAGGACTGGAAGTGATGTCATGAAGCAGGAAAAGAGGTCATGAAGCAGTGATGGCTAGAAATAAGCACTTTGGTCTCACATAGAAACTCATGAGCTGAAAATGACAAAAGAGAAAACGTGCAAATCTTATTCACTCGTATTTCAAAATATGAGAGAGCCCAATTATCACACTGGGAGAGCTCAATTATAACGGGGACCGGATAAATTTCTCATGCAGGCTGCATCCAGTCCACAGGGCTTATGTTTTGACACCCCTGTTCTATGGCAAGCCCTATGTGTAGGGTTGATACAAACTGGGACAGTGTGCCTATACCTTTAACCTTTGTCTACAAGAGGGCATTTGGGCAGGTGCAGCTTTTGAAACCCTTCCCAAAATTGAAATACCAAAATTTTGAAACACCTGCCCAAATTCCCTCTTGTAGACAATGGTTAAAGGTGTAGATACTCTGTCCCAGTTTGTATCTGGTAACCCTACCTATGTGTTGCCCTTACTCCCCTGCACCCAAGGCAAGGGGATTGTCAGTGCCAGCGCACACCATCTCCTACCCGCTTTCAGGCCTGAGCGGCCTGCATGGATCACCACTATAGCGCCATGCAGGAATTTAGTTAGGACTGGGCTGTAAATGTCTTTGCCATTAAGCAGTTTGTATTTTTCATATTAGACAGGTATAGTCTGCAAATATGCGTTGTGTCACAGTAGCTGCCTTTTGATATTCCATGTTTATATTCAGGCAAGTTTATCAAATGTAGCATTAAAGCCCGTGTTATTATCAGCCTTCCACAAAGGCTGTCCTGCCCTTCCATTTCTTCCTTTGCCTTTTCTTTTTGTCTGTCTCAAAAAAGAAGCTGACATTTCAGAAACTGTAAGATCTCGATTTAACTGCAAGGTAAATCTTTGGTTACACACAGACATCTTTTCAGATTTAATTAATTCTTTTCCCTGACATTTTTCTCATCATGAGGCAAATTTGTTTGCAGTGCTTAACCTTTAAGAATTATATCTGCGGTCTCAGGAGTCATGCAGTGGTCAAAAGCATCCGGATAAAGCAACATGGGAGTCTAATCTAACTTGGTGCTCTGAAGGTGACTTCTCTCTCCGTCTCTCCTCCCCCATTTTATACGGCTGTTGACTTTACAGGTGCCTGAGCAAAGGGCAGCTATTTGCTCTGACATCACAAGGAAGAGTGGGGAGCAGTAGCTCAACATCTGAGCAAATGCTTTGCACGCTAGTGGCAGGGCTGTGCTGGGGCACTCACTCCCAGGAGGAAAGCCCAGTCAGGCATGGAGAGGCGTGGGTGGATACACAAATAACAGCGGCTGCTTTCCCAGTGCTCAGGTGACCAGCATGGGATGGGGGAACCACTTCACTGCTCCTGGTACCCTCTAACAAGATTTCTTAAGGGAAAGGGGGCTGAATGGGACAGGGACTGGCCAATCACTTTCTGGAATAGGAACTTTCCAACTCCTTGTGAGGAAATAATTATAAGTGGAAACATTACTAGTAAAGAATCCTGTACCTGGCAGCAAATTCTGAGATTCCCTTGGCAAAGTAAAACAACAACAACTGGGCTTATGGTCAAGGGAAAAATGGCAGTTTGTGCCAGAGAGACAGAGAAAAGGGAGAAGGAAGACCATTGGCAGACATATATTTGTAAATGATGTGTAATGGGTCTGCTGGGCAAAGGGACTACATTTCCCAACAGGCCCTGCTGTGATCTGGGACTGAGGCCTTGTTAGAGGGCTGGAAAAAGGAGGGAACAACCAGAAGGCTGGAGCCCAGTGATGGAGGGAAGGCCTGGGAGCAGGTTTGGGTGATGTCCCAGAGAGGAAGGGAAGTGGCAGGTTCTTGACCCCTCCAGCATTTGGAATGGCTCTATTTCACAGCCAAACGGACACATGCTCTGGTTTTCGTTCACCGCCTCATTTTGCCCATAAGTCGCCTGCTGCCCTCAACTGGCACTTGGAGCGCACAGTCCTCTCACTCCACTCCAGATATGCCTCTGGCTGTGTTCATTTTCTAAGCAATAGTTGGAAGTGAAGTTTCTAGCATGCCTCTAGCATACGTCTTGCATGCTTCTATTTAAAATGACAAAATGGAATCCAGTCATTGAACACAAAGGCATGGAGTCTATCATGTTTTATAGCCTTGCACTTTTAAAAAATAGCTAGCATGCTAGAAGACGAACAAACACAACCCTGCCGTGCGAGAAGGAGAAAAATGGCTGTCTAATGCTTCTAGTGCTGGAAGCTGAAAAACGAAGTCAGCCTACATTTGAATGTAGTAAGCTTCTAGACCCCAGCACTAATAGCCATGACGTTCCTCTGCGAGTTTGTGACACTCCTCTGCAACCATTATCTCAAATATTGGAAAGGAATTCAAGTGAGCACATAAAACAGGTGTACATGGTTTAAAAACTCATACGGCTCTCCTTTCTTTTCCTAGTAATAGAATCAAAGCAAATCAAGCCTTGTGGAGGAACAGAAATGGCAGTCACTCAGGTAATGGATAGTTGCAGGGAATAGCTTGGGCTTTTCCTCCTGTAATATTCCCAGCCACAGTCTTTTCACCTCAGTCTGTATGAGTGGCCTGAGCTCCTGTGTAAAGTAACCCCTCCTCCTCAACTTCAGAGCCATTTGAAGCTCGGAGAGCAAGGCATCTGAGCCAGCACTTTGAGTCGCGAATGTCTGAAAATGAGGGGCTCTGTTACATAAGAACTCAGGCTCCTGCAAAACACAGCATGCCCCCCGCCCCCAGAATGCCACTATTTCTCGAATGTTTGTACCATACTTGTTTCCTTCCTATTAACCCCCTGACTTTCTCCTTTACCTCAAAATCTTCTTCTCCAGGGTTCCTCTGGAAAGCCCAGCTAATCCTCCCCTGCATTTTCACCCATCTCTGTACTTCTAGGAGTTTCTCCTCCCCTCTCCTTTTCACCTTGTAGCAGCTTTCCTTAGGGCTCCATTATGTGTGCATGCTGGTGATAGGAGTGGTCCTATGCAGTTTCAGAGTGGGTTAGAATAGTAAGTCTACATTGAAACCCTATTTTGGTTTTTAAGCACTTTCAGGAAACTTTGGGGTACCTTAATTCTTACAGAAGTATGTAGACTTGCCATTATCTTCCTTTTTTAGATATATTGAATGTTTTATCTAATAATAAAATACAGTACATAAATACACATACCACCTGTATTTAATCTTATAAACATTTTCTTTAATATTAACATATAAGGCACAGTTTCAATTGTTTTGACTGTACGTTTTCCCATTGTTCCATAAAAATTTCATGACCCACATTTTTCTCCCATTGATTCGTATGTTCATCTTCTGTCTCAAATTTCAACAATTGATACAATTTTAGAAATTATCTGATCCTCTGAACTTGCCATTAGACTTGCCATTATCTTTAACATGATATCACTGCACACCATTGCTTTCCCCTTTGTTTGTGCGCATGTTTCACATGTTTTTAAAAAGCACTGCTGGTAACGTAGTGCAGGGGCTGAAGTGGGCAGACACCCCTTATCATCCTGAGGAACTTAGTTTGAGGACATTGCAGAGTATGATTATTTGTTCCTTTCTGTATATCAGAATTCTAAACAAAAGCTGTGGTGTCACTTTTGCATTAAACACCTTAAGGGCCACTGGGTATGAAACAATTACCTTGCTTATAAAAGAGATGATGGATTGAGTAGCGAAATTAGCTTGGTTGATTGCTAGTTTCTGATGAACACTCCATAGGAGGTTATACTGAAAGTTCATCCCAAGATATTTAAAGTTTTTAACTGGGTCAACATTTTCACCCTTTATGACCCCTGCCTTGAGGAAGTCTCCCTGACTGCACCTCCACCTCAAGAGGCACTGTGCACCTGTTGGCACAGCTACATTAGTACTGGAAAGTTGGATAGGATTGGGCTCTTAATGTTTGTTCAGTGGACGTGATGGTGGGGCTTGTGGACTTTCTGATGGTTGTGGAAGGGAAGTATACCGATAGGCCTGTGTGGCACTATCTATGTATGCATTTTAATTATGTCCTTATTGATGCGATTACTGGTGTTGCTAGTTTATGGTAATAAAGGTTGTTATTACTTCTGGGATTGGCAATGGGTCCCTTTTAAACCATCAGGTAACCCCAGGATGCACACCAGTGTCTGTTCTTTACCCTATACCTGCACAATATTTGCCACACTAAGAGGCTGGCTGAGGCTTAGCTCCCACTACCCCACTTGCTGACTATGAAGTTGTGCAACCCTCAAAAACAAGTCAGTGCCTAACTGACAGATGAACACCATTGCCCCTAAAAACAAGGGACTGAGTGTGCCCTATGTCAGGGTGAGTAATAAAAACCCCAGCCAGCTGGGGCACTATTCTTCCCAAAGTTCAATTAAACTCTGCCATTCTTCTCAAGGAGTCTAACATCCCTCCAAACCCAACTTGAAGGAAGGTCAGGGATTGAGGGTAAAGAATGACCGACCCAGGAACCCAGGTTTGTCTAAAGACAGAATCCCTACTGGCATTGACATTCACAGACATTGTATTCCTGTGCCTGAGGTTAATCTTGCCAAGGTGCAGCAAAAGGCTATGTGGTGAATGGTGCTGGAGGCAACTGACCCCGCCATTGCGTGCCAAGAATCTCAACACAGTTGACATCAGTGAATTCTGCAAGCCAAAGTCAACTGCTAATTTCACTGCTGATCTTTACCATGTTGTGGGGAGGTCCCTGAGATGCCTGTTCCTGATGTTCCCTGGCTGCTCCTTGATAGTCCTCTGTGTGGACTATCCAAAACCACACACTCTGCAGTTGTGGCTAAATGGCAACCCATCAGGGAAAATCTACCTGCATGATTGAAATTCACGGTGGACAAGGAGGAATTTATCTTGCTACATGACTGAGCCTTCCTGAAGGCTAGTACCAGACCTGCAGGCAATCAGATGCCCACTGTCTGACCCATCCCCTGGAAGAGCTGAGGTGGCATCATTATTTGGAGCTGCAGCTCAGTCTGTTCCTTATGCCATCCAAGTGAGGGGTCTAAAGTAGCCCTTACTTAAAAGGTCTCATGGTGGGACATTCATGCGTTACCAGCATAACCCATATATATGTGTTCGATGTCCAGATGCTCAATTAGGTGAGGGGCCCTGGCACAGCAGGATCCATGAGAGGAGGGGTACAGGGGGTAAATTCTACCCCAATTCAGAGTCAAAGAAGGGGCCCAGGAGCCAAAGGAGGGGGCTTGGGAATTTCCTGGGATCTTACATTCTTCTGTCTCATCCAGACTCACTGCTGACATGGGATCTCTGCAGCTTTTGCCTACACTTTGTAATCTCCAACCTGGCCTCCCACAAGTCATGCTAGGGGCATTACTTGGGCCATGTCTCAGAGACTGCTGTCGCCAGCCATATGCACCTGATTGAGGAATGCATAATGACACTCCTTAACATAGTTTCAAATCTGGGAGAAAACTGGCATGCTTCAGTAGTTCTTTGGCTTGTGGATTTGCTTACGATAAAGGTGTGGATAGGAGCTCAGGGACACACTGTGGGACTACAGCTGCTATAGAAGTAAGTTTTGATACCCAGAAATTTCTTGGGATCTCAGCTGGCCCCTTGGAATGAAAATGATGGACGCCTGGCTAAATGGAAGGCCAGGTCTCCTGGGCAGGCCGACCAGGGCTCCAGAGACTCTGGCTGTTGCCCACTTGCCCACTTTTGCCCCTCTCTTCCCTGTCCCACCACCCCTGTTGCCCCCCTTCCCCCTTTTAGGCAAATGGACCCAAAGAAACTTTGTACACTCTGATAAAATTCCTCTTGGGGGCCCTGCATGTATTGATGACACTTGAGATAGCACAAGGCAGTTTACTCAAGAATTCCCCATTTTATTCTCAAAAGGATCCTGGGAGATACAGTATTATATATTAGAAAGACAGGCAGAAATTAGATTGAGGGCCCGATGCTAACTAACCCTCTACTGATGTAGCCTTGCCAATGGAGTGCATGCTGCATTCTGTGTGTGTGTGTGTGTGTAAAGTTATGGAGATCTCTTCAAGATATTTGTTTTCTTATCTGGGAGCAGGGCTCTTCTGCCCCAAGGGTTCTCCTTGGATCTGCCCTTCTATTTCCCCCCTCTCTTTTTTGTCCTCTCTAGGTCTTGAGAGAATAAGGAAGAGGAAAAAGGAGAAGGAGCAGGGTAGCATAACAGCACAAGCTGCTGCCATTATTATATACCCTCCCTCCCTCTGCATTCTGCTTCCTGCCTGTCCCCTCCTCACCCAGACACTCCCCTGTTCCTCCCCCTCCCTGCCCATTTCTCATCCCTCATGTCAACTTACTGGAGCCTAAGCCATCCTGCACAGTCAGTGCCACCCACCATTTCCGTTCGTGGTCTGGCTGTGAGCGATAGTACGTTGCACTTCGCAATGCTGCAAATGAAAGAAGAAAGAAGGTGTATAAATTAATAAAACACTAAACAAAATTCTATTCAAACTGGGGGATAGAACTAGCCTTGTCCTTGATTTTTGTGTTAATTGTCCTGACAGAAGAACACTCCACTCCCCCCCCAACCCCAGCCAGACTGATATTTGTCCTAGTCAATTCTATCCCCCCCCGCCCCCCAGTGAAGTTTATGGCTGGCTGGCCTGTTCCCATGATGATTGCAATTGCTAACGCTTACAATTAGGTGATACGCCAGCTTTCAATATACAGAACCCCCTCCTTATCACGAGGTAGTTCTCAGACCTACATGGCAACTGTTAGGTGCAGCATCATTCATTAAAGAAGACAAAAACATAAAAAATAGAGGTCTATTTCTTTTTGTATGCAGGCTATCTTTGGATTTGGAGTTTCAAGCAACTTAATGAAATGTTTTCAGTAATATAATGATCCATCATTTTTGTAGTTCTGCCATCTGCTTCTGTCAGAAGGGGAGGGGATTAATGCATTCTCCACTGCAAAACCAGCCAGTAAAACCCGTCAGCATTGCCTTGATAAGGTTACATTTTTATTGACTTGGTTCCATATTTATACCAGGTATCTTGGTTCCAAGATATCTGTTATAATACAATGCAAACATAGTGGAGAGAAGGAAGTTTGGGTAAGAGCTAAGTTTGGGTGGGAGACTGGTGTTTGTTATGCATGGAGCAGGGAAGGCTTCTGCTATACAAATGATCTACTGGAAATGTATCTGCAGTGCCAGGCTGCTGGGGATCCTGGGCAAAGCTCTGCACCAGATCCCCCCGTGCTCCCTCCGTCCATATACTGGTGGTGCCACCCATACTAAGGGATCAGGGACCAGCCTGGCCGGGTGGGATAGCCCAAGATAACCAACACCTGAAGCCAGCGTGGTGGTGTGCTTCTTGTGTTGGCTTTCGAGCAAGGAGACCCAGGTTCCAATCTCTGCTGAGCTTGAATGGGTGACCTGGGGGTCAGTTGCTCTTTCTCAGCCTAACCTACCTCACAGGGTTGTTGTGAAGATAAAAGGAGAGGCGGAGTCAAGCACATCACCCTGAGCTCCTTGGAGGAAGGGTGAAGTATGAATATGAAAAACAAGTATCTCTGCTTAGGAAGATACTTTTGTGCATCAGTAAATTGTGGGCTGATATAAACCCACTCAGGCTGCGCAGGTACAATCTTCTCAAATGAGAGGGCAGACTTTTGGTATGCAGACTTTGGGTTTAGGGCAGTCAAGGTGTGAGCTAACCTTCCACCAAAATGGAAAGGAGGCTGTTAAAAGGAAGTTCAATTACGACCAAACCTGGCCCAGAAAGCAACCACCAAAGCAGCTTGCCACAATGTACCAAGCAATGTTCAACTATATTCAAAAACTGACCTCAGTTTAAAAAATACTACGAAATAATGTAAAATAGGGGAACCGATATTCAAGAGCAGCAGAACTCAACACAACCCATAGAAAGGCTATAGATAGAGGTGGGAGAAAATAGTGATAATGAAATAAAAACTGTGTTTTAACACTGCTTTCTGCACTTGTTTTTATAAAAAAAAATTGCAAAAAAACCCCCATTTTTTTTGGTTTTTATTATTTAAAGAGGGTGCATAGGTAATTACTGTGGCTTCATCTGCTGAAACTATACTACCTAAATAAATTATAATTTAAAATTATAGTGCAAATTTGGAATAAAAACACACGTCACTGCTTTCTGCATTTCTGACTTTTGAAAACACCACAATTAGTTAAAAAACAACAACAATTTTTCTCCCAGTCCTAGTTATACAATACAGAAAGCTCTTCACCACCTATTTAAAAACAAACGGTGTTGGGGCTAGTTAGGCATACCAGGGGCAGGGAATTGCACAAGCAGAGGGCTGCCTCTGAGAAGGCCCTGTCCCACGTTGTCACCAACCATCTCTGGGCGAGTGGTGGGTCTCAGGAGAAGATTGCAGAACCCAGGCAGATTCATTTGGGAGAAGATGGGGTCCATCAAGCCATGCAGGGCTTCATAGGTAATAATGAGCACTTTGAATTGTGTACAGAAACACACTGGTAGCCAATGCAATTCACAAAGCACTGATGTAATATCCTCAGACACATGGTACCCAATAGTATCCTAGCTGTACACTAGGGTATAATAATATCTGAGCAATTTGGCTCACTCCATGCAGTTTGGTAACTAGAAAAATAGGTATATTCTCTATTTATCCTCCATGCATCCATTCTCCACATACCCAGAGTGTCAGCCAAGGCTGGCCTTAAGCCAATGTGACCGATGTCGTCACAATGGGGCCCCGCAAGCAGCTGGGATCTCTGTGGACTATAGGTCATTGGGAGGGCAGAGAAGCTTTGCTTTGAGCCCTTTTCACTTGCCCCTGCCTCTGAATGGCCCAAAATGGGCCTCCTGGAAGGAGTTGGCAGTGACATCATCATGTTACCACCAACTATTTCCAGGTGCCGCACTTTGCACATGGCATCACAAGCAGTCTTCTTGGGGAGTATGGGGCCCTGCAGCGAAGGTGGGGCCCCACGGGCATGGCCCACACTGCTGCTCCTAGAGCCGGCCCTGGTGTCAGCACATGGCTGTTGTTGTTAGGCCATGGAGCCCCCAGTTCATCTGGGCAGTTCTGAGTTATCGCAGGATAGGTCAATCACTCATATGAAGCAACCTGATTGGTTGTAAGGTATATCTATGCATCCCAACTCTTTCTCTTTAGCATGGATAGATATATATTTTAAAAAGCCCACAATAGTGTATGTTGAAATGTATGAAAAGACATGGTGAATGCAGCCATATGAGAATGGACAATTAGTATGTTGATGTCAATTATATTATTATTATTATTATTATTATTATTATTATTATTATTATTATTAATAATAATAATAATAATAATAATAATAATAATAATAATAATAATAATAATAATAATGGTGAAAGAACTCACGAGACTTCCTCCTTTACACCTTGCTGGTCCTATTTCTCCTTTTGGAAATGCATGGCTCTGCATTCAGTAAAGCAGAGTAAAAAAGAACAGTTGAAAACAGATGGCAAGAGTTACAACTTCTATATTCCCAGTTGTGGTTCTAGTATTTAGAAGAGAGCATCTGTTCTTTTTCCTTGCTGCAAAGTGGTTTTTTGACTCAGAGGTGTTAAAAATATGTAAGTTGCTGCTTTATTCATTTTTGCTGTTTACTTTCTTTAATGGCTTATATATCCAGTGCAATGTACAATGTTTACCCAAGTGGCAAGGGATTCAAAACACAGACATTCCAGTCTCTGATGCAGAACTTCAGAATGTAGGACTCAGTGGGTAGAACTGGTGGTTGCCTTACTCTTAAAGCGAGCTTAAACAGGGAAATGAATTGCAGAACTGCAGTAATTCCAGGCACCAGCTTCTGCAGCTGTTGTCTTCTGACCTATAAGGGCCATTTCTCGGTTTCACAAGTCTCATTGGAATGGGAGCCAGTGGAGTATTGCATGGTGTAGAGCAGTGGCGCCCAACCTTTACCTAAAGGGAAGGGAACCCGGAAATCCTTGTGGTGCCCATAAAGGGGGTTGATGACTCGGCAGTGACGGCACTTCTGGGCTCACACTGCAGCCTCTGCAAACTAAATTTTAAAAGGGCTTTCAGACTTACTCTGACTGTGGTTTGACTGTGGTGAGAACCCAGGTTTTGTGGTGTTTCCAGCCACCTCTGTAGATGGCTACATCTAAATTTGTTTTAACTTAGTTGACAGTCACTACTGTTGTAGCAGCATGATCCCAAAATGCTGTTGCTGCCACCCTGTCCTCACCTCTGAGTCACCACTT
Source organism: Lerista edwardsae (assembly GCA_029204185.1). Lineage (NCBI taxonomy): Eukaryota > Metazoa > Chordata > Lepidosauria > Squamata > Scincidae > Lerista > Lerista edwardsae. Next base: position 18,965 of record JAJKFI010035134.1, on the reverse strand, counting down.
CTCTGAAGGGGAAAAGCATTGTTTCCAGCTACCCTGCGGCGGGGGGGGGGGCAGTCGCAGCCCTCAGGTTATGAAGCACTGTTATAGAGTGTAGGCCTTTGCTGTCGAAAATGCATTTGAGGCCAAACCCAACCCTATGACATTAAACCAGTGTGGTCCACCAAGTGGCCCACAAGGTCATTTCAGCGGCCTTTCAGTGTCCCTGCAGCGCTGTTCCAGCGTCACCTTTGGAGAAGGAGAAGCTGGAATGGTGTTGCAGGGAACGCGAAAAGCCCTGCTGCACTTACTTCTGCCTCCTTCCAACGGCCAAGTTACTTTGGCAGCTCAAAACCCAGGAGTAATTTGCAGTGATGTCATCATTTCACCGCCAATTACTTCCTTAGTCAGGGATCACTGACTGCCAGAAGTTGGGCCACCCTGCATTAAACATGGAGTTATCTAGTTAAATCCCTGTGAGGCTGCCAACGGTGCTCTTGGCCCCATAGGAGCTTTCAGGGACAATGACAGAGTAGAGTCTAAAATAATTGAAGGGATACCTCCACACTGTGATCACCTTCTAAAGTAGCACATCTATTTTGCGCTAAAGTCCTTAACTAAACAATGACACTTCAGTATCTCAGGGCCCAATCCTTTCCTTGCTGTACGATGATGGCAAGCCTCTTTCAACCGTGCTGACTGCCGTAAAGCAGTCAGTGTCTGTCACTAAAGGCACTCCAACAGTACGCGAGAGTTATCCTAACCTCCTTCCCAGGCATGATCCTGCGGCTCAGGGCAACATTGATATCTATTTAGCTGTTGTAGGTCCAAGTTGAGAGTGGTCCAAACGTGCTTTACGGTGGCCCTGGTGCCAGACAAACTGTGCTGGCCTAACTGTGCTGGCCTAACTCCAGGTTAGGATTGCACCCTTATTATTTATTATTATTTATTGAATTTTTACCACGCCTTTCCGCCCGAAGGCACTCAAGGCGGCATTACAAAAAACAAGTTAAAACAAATAAAAAACAACAGAATTAAAAACAGTAATTAAAAACAATATAAAAATACAATATAAAAGTACAATAATCATCCCATGGACATAAAAAGTATAGAAATCTAAAAAGAATACAAAGACCAGCCAGCCTGTGAGCAACTAAAAGCCTGCTGAAATAAAAAGGTCTTCAGCCCCCGCCGAAATACCGCCAAAGAGGGAGCAGTTCTTAGCTCTAAGGGGAGGGTATTCCAAAGTTGGGGTGCCACCACCGAGAAGGCCCTATTTCTGGCCGCCACCCCTCTCACCTCTCCTAGTGGTGGCACAGTCAAAAGGGCCCCCCCAGATGACCTCAGAGTACGGGTGGGATTATATGGGAGGAGGCGGTCCCTCAAATACCCTGGGCCCGAGCCATAAAGGGCTTTAAAAGTCAAAACCAGCACTTTGAATCTGGCCCGGAACAGAACCGGCAGCCAGTGTAGTCGCCGAAGCAGTGGCTCGATAGAGTCAAACCGACGTGCCCCAGCAACCACCCGAGCCGCCGCGTTCTGTACTAGTTGTAATTTCCGGACCGTCTTCAAAGGCAGCCCCACGTAGAGCGCATTGCAATAGTCTAATCTAGATGTCACTAGGGCATGGGTCACTGTGGCCAGGTCCGCGCAGCTCAGGTACGGTCGCAGCTGGCGGATCAGCCGAAGCTGAGCAAAGGCTCCCCTGGCCACCGCCGACACCTGAGACTCCAGGTGCAGCTGTGAATCCAGGAGAACCCCCAAGCTGCGAACCTGCTCCTTCAGAGGGAGTGCAACCCCGTTCAGAGCCCTTAGGCTCTAATCCTGTCTTACTCACCAGAAATAAACATCTTTATTCATAAGTAATCTTCTATAATAGTGTTCCAGATTGTTCTGTGGATTTTGAATAATTGCTTAGACACCTTAGAGCGCAATCCTAATCTGGAGTTAGGCCGGCCAGCAAAGTTTGTCTGGCCCAAGGGACACTGTAAGGCAGTGGTCAGGGAACAGGGGTAAATTACCCCAAATGGGGTAAAAATGAAATTCCTGGGGGTAATGGATGGTCGTGCTGCCGAGACACAGCCGGGCATGCATGTGAATCTATATGCATGCCCGGCTGTGTCTTGGCAGCGCGACCGTCCATTACCCTCGTTCCGGTTCCGTCACTGGCTGGCTGGCTTTGTTTTGTTTTGTTTGTTTTGCTCCGCCCTTTACAACTTCATATTTACATAGCATTAATTAAGCTCATTAAATAATCAAATAAAAAGCAATGGGTTCCAATATGTAATTTTTTTTCTTTTGTTCGGGAGGGGGGGTAACGTTGGCGTATCCAAATATATTTTGGGGTAAAAGGTAAAAAAGTTCCCTGACCCCTGCTGTAAGGTATGTTCTCTGAGTCAGAGAGGCCAGCACACAGACATGAGCCATCCTCCCTGTCTCCAAGAGTACTCCAAACAGGCTTTATGGTGGCCCTTGTGCTGTCCAAACTTTGCTGCCTTAGTTTATGCCGAACCTAACTCCAGTTTAGGATTGTGCTCTCAGTCACTTCCAACCCTAACATATGAATATACAAAACACTCTCTGCAGTTTTCTACCCTCACAACTTGCTACTCCCTGTTCCTTTGTCTTTTAACCTTCTGCTCAGGCCTATTGCAGGTGATGTAAGATTTCTCATGATGCCACTCTGCTGTAATGAGACATTGCACAAAGCTTGACTTCATTGGATGACTCATATGATTCCTAGAAAATATCACTCAGGGTTTGCTCAAAAAGTTGCTCTTTTTTTTTCCTCATTGTTCCAGATTCTTTTCTGAGAAACATGGAAGTTCTGATGTGCTTGATTTTGAAGTTTTGTCATCCGAGTTGAGCTATGATGATGATGTACTCTGGCTCCAGCGGTCAAGTCGCTGGGCTAACCCTGAGGCATGTGCTAGTTAGTTCTGGGCTTCACCGCCAAGAAGACTCTGGCTGAGTGGTAAGTTGGCCTGCTTGTGGGCGGCGAGGCTTTTCGGGGTGGGGGAAGATGGAGGGAAGACAGGGAGGGGTGGAACTGGGAAGCCTGAGGAGAGGGTCCGGTCCGGGGGTTGGGTGGAGACGGCAACAGTCTCTGCCACCAAATCCTATGTCTCTTTCCAAGACCAGAAGTCAGACATGCTCTTCCTCCTGCAGGCTCAGATCCGAGGAGACCCATTGCTGGTCACACGGCACTATATGGGATAGGGGAACATTTGTTCTTGTACCCCAAGGGGTCTTTGGAGGCTGCCGTGGCCCCTCAGGATGCAGCAGCAGTTGTTTCAGCACCTACTACTCCTTGTGGAGGCCCTGGGGCTCAGGATTGGGCTGCCCATCTGGCCTTGGCATACACACATACTGCATGGGCCCATTTAAACCTTTTAAGGTGCAATCCTAACTTGGAATTAGGCCGGCACACTTAGGCCAGCAAAGTTTGGCCAGCACAAGGGACACCGTAAAGTATGTTTGGACCACTCTCGGAGTCAGGGAGAAGGGTGCAGCGATGTGTGGTGAGGGTGTGTCTGGTGAGGCAGAATTGCCCTATCATAGTTTTTTGAAAATGGCTTCCACTGCTGCTGCAATGGCTGTGATCCTGCAAACATTTACAACCCATCAGCTTCAGCTGAAGCCTGTGGGTTGTAAATGTCTGCATGGTCACAGCAGGGGGGCACTTTTCAAAGAACTCACCAGACACCAGACACACCCTCACTGCATGTTGCTGGGCTAGAAGATCCTACTCTTGGCAGGTCCTCTACACCCCTTGGCCCTCTGCTAAACCACCAGTGGGTAGAGGGATATAGAAACTGTAAATGTGTTGCCTGGTAAGCGTCCAGAACTGAACAGCCAAGACCAAGCTGTTCCACATTGTTTCTAGGGCTACAGCAGCAACCAATTTTCACACTCCACAAGTGGGTGAAGAGTAATCTGCCCTCCTAACTGCCTCAGCTGCGCTTGGAACAACACTCTGCACAGTTTTGGACCAATTCCAGTTCCATTGTGCCTCTTATGATGCTACATGTCCCTCAATTCAGAATGCCGTCTAGCTCCGGTAAGAATTGCTGAATGATTGCATCAGCACTTCAGTATCCCTCAATTGTTGCAACTTTGACCCAAGAGAAGAGAAAAGAATATATTCTACGAACTGGAAAAAGTTCTTAGCAGAAAAGACAAAAAGTATTTTCATCTTCAGAAAGACAGTGTTGAGAATCAAATCATAATTGGCTGGTACATCAAGTCCTTTAGCTTGTTTGGCTGTTTTTATTTGGATTTGGCTGGTTGGTTGCCAGGAAGAACATTATGAAATTTCTGACCCAAATGTTATCCTTATTTGTAGTCTGCATCCAATATGGTTTTATATAGCTGCTGCATTAAATATGGATGAATGGATATTTCGTGTGGGAAGGTGCCTTCCAGAGAATAGAAAACTAGAATCCTTTTATAGCTACAAAGGAGACTGGGAGAGATCGTACAGCATCAACACCAACCTGCAAATTAGCCAAATCAAAGCCAGATCTGGGTTTTGGCTAATTGAAGACAGGGTAATTGTATCTAAACGATTACATGTTTCAAGGAACAACTACACTGATAGACATTTTCCTGCCTTTCACCTTCTACTCAAACCCAGACTGAGATAGTATCCCACAGGTGACAGTTCTCTCTCCGTTAGTGCAAATACACTTAAAAAAGGAGGGAAAAAATGCAGGATTAAAGATTATTCCCCATGGGTCAAACCATTCAGCTTCACACTGCAAAGAGAAGCCCTTAATCTATTTTCTTTGTGCAAACGAAGTTAGGAAGTTAGGAAGCTGGATTGCGTGTGTATGTGCATACATGTGCATGCATGTGTTTTAGGGGGACCCTTAGATGCTTCATTTGTCTAATCTTTCTAGAAGTTTATAGATGTGATGTTTCTTTTGGTGAAAGCAAAATGCGGACCGCGAGTCTGATCCTGAAATCACAGGGAGATTTTTGCCTCTGCAAAACACACAGGATCACTGATCCCGTTTGATTTGTGCATCAAAAGGATTTTCCTTTTATCAACTGTGCTCAGTTTCATCTGTAAAGAAACGGAGATTGGGACAGCAAGAAACGAGAGCACAGACAAAATGAAGGGCAGACAAGGCAGGCTACGTTCAAAGTGCTCCCTAAATGTGAGTTGCTCTTCCAAGTCGGTTGGTGCCAAGTGCTTGTCTGACCTCGACTGATGAGTCTTTCTCTGCTGTCTTCTCATTTTTCCTACCGCGTGGAAGTAATTTTGCCAACATTTTTCTCACTGTTGACACTGCTGGTCAAAAAACTCACAGGGAACCTATGTAAATTCCTCCGTTCAGATGCAGTGGCACCAATGCAGCTTCTGCCACACCCTGCCAGGGAATTTCAACCCCTGGAGGTCTCCTTGAGGTATGGGAGCAGTCGTTTTCTTGCCCCAGGGTAAGCCCCAGCAGCTGCAATGGGGCAACCTGGGTCTGAACCAGTGAAATTGCTGGCGCAAGTCCATGTTGCCCTGTGACAGCAGATCAGACCCGGGATAGAATATATGGTAGACACTGCTGCTGCCAAACCCTTCCCAGATCAAATTCACCCACTCCTTTTCCTGTCACCAACCTCCCCTGCCCTATGACATCCCTCCCTGCCCCCACCTCCTGGCTTACCTGCTCCAGCCTGTGCTGCTCCTTACCTTGGAGCCAGCAGGATGACTCAGGCCTTCCCACTGCCACTGCTTTTAAGCATGCTGTTGCAACATACTTTATGGCAGGCTTGCAATAGTCTGTGCCAGTGGAGCACATGCTCTGCTGGCACAGTAGGAGGACAGGATAGTGTTGCACACAAAACCCAATAAAGTAACCAGCTCACAAAAACTGGTTTTATGCCCCTACATTTCTTTCTCAATTATTTGTGGCCTGTTAGAAGAGAAAACCTGGATTAACATAAATCAGTATATGAAGCAAGCAAGGGTGAATGTTGAATTGATTACTTTGCACAGAAATCTCACCATAGGGTGAAGCAGCCCAGGAATTCCTTAATAACATTGAAATTCTTGTGATCTCATGGCATGTGATTAAATAGAGAGTTGCTTAGATTTCTTTGGAACTACCGTATTATGAAGGCTTTGGGGACAGGGAACCATTTATTTATTTGTTCTGTGTGACATGGAGTTCTCACCTTGTGGTGAGATTTTCTTGTAAAAAATGCTAATGTACAGTAAACTCATTCTAAAGCAATAGCTAAAATTATGAAAAGCAAAGCGAACATCAATGTGCAGCTCACCTATGTTATCAGTACAGGTGTCCCCCTCTCCCTGTATCAATGGATCCAGTATTTGCAATTTCACTTATCCATGGTTCCCCACCTCTGCAAGCTCATTACTTATCTGTCTTCCTTTGCAGTGCTCTTTGTTCGCAATCCTTCCTGTTACAGACGGCTAGAGGAGGAATGCAAGAAGCAGCCAGCGAGAACACTTGAGGAGGAAAATAACTGTTTACAGGAAACTGTCCACGCCCTGTTAGCATTCTGCCTGTTTCCCTCTTCTAGCATTCTGGCTGTTTCTTATGTTCCTTCTCCAGTGTTCTGTAACAGAAAGGGATGCAAACGAAGAGTGCTTCAAAGGAAAAGACACGAGAAACAACTCCCAGCGCCACAGTAAATATAGGGTTCGCTTTTATCTGCAGTTTTGGTATTTGCAGGGAGGGTAGCGGGAAGGCATCCTCCACAGATACGGGGCAGGGGCAATGTCTGTGCTACACTGCAGGTTGGATCTCAAACATGCAGCAGTCCGCAAACTCATCTGTATTATACAGCCTCCAAAGTGGGGTGAGGGGAGAATGTGAAGTAAAGGGAAGTCTGTGGCTTTGGCTAATGAACAGCCCTTAGGATGCTGCTCAAAGTATTATCCCCAATCGCCCACCTTGCCAGAGTACTGCCTTCCTAAGTCCTTGGCACAGAGCAGTTGCATTGCACAGGCAGTCAGGAAAAGCCTCTTCACCAGTGCTTGGATTCCTGCATTAGCTCAAAGAGATGAGTAGTTTTCTTGTGCTGATGCTGGGATTTGCTGCCTGATCCCATGAGCCCCTGCCTCAGTGCAGCAGTTCGTGGATTGAGGTCATTAGCTCTCTCAGTTTACGGAGGCTTTCAGAGCCTTTTTTCAACCAGGCATGCAATGCAAGCACTGGCAAATAAGGCCTACTGGCTGCACAGAGGCAAAGTCCAATGGCCTTCTTTGACCAGCCCAAGGGAGAAGCAACACTAAGGTTTATTCTTATGTTTTGCAACGTTAGAACCCTTGGTTGGCTGATGAGATAATAGCCAGGACATTCTATCAATATGAAATCTGACACAAACATTGCCTGCATATTAAATCCTTTTATTTGGGTTGGCTGAACCAGGAGGTTGGACCGTCTAGCTCAGTATTTGTGCACTGACTAGGGGCGCCATCCTAAGGTGCCCATCACGCCAACGTTATGTCATAGTGTTGGGGCAACACTTATAGCGCTGACGCGGAGGTGCCGAGTGGCACCCCCGTGTCGGCATGAGAGCAATGGGACCAGCGCATCAGCCAGCACCAGTCCCATTGTGCCCATGCCAAGCCTCCCTTGCGTCAAAGCCGGCTGGCGCGAGGGAGGCTCCATGTTGGGGCAGGTGCGGGATTGGTGGAGGGAAGGAGATTGTGGGCGGGGGAGGGCAGACCATAGGCAGGCTCCATAAGGCCGAATCCTAAGCCCATCCAGGAGGCCGCGCGACCCTGATTTGGGCCGCATTGTCTCCTCAGATCTGCGCCTGCTGTTTAGCAGGCGCAGATCCGAGGAACGCATAGGGGAAGCTGGAGCCTCCTCAACGGTAAGGGCATGAACGTGCCCTTGCCTTAGGAGGCTCCAGCCTCCACTAAACTGCGCTTGGATTTGGCGCTGGCTGGCCGGCCTTGCCAACCACCGCAGCATAGGATTGCGCTCCAGAAGCTCTGAGTTTTTCAGATTAGGATGTGTCCTCAACCTACTTCGAGATGACAGAGTAGAGATTGAAGTTGGAACCTTCTATGTGCAAGGTGGTTGCTCTCCCACTGAGCTCTGCATTGGACAATGGATACTGGAGCTCCTATATCTCTTTGAGGCTGCAATCCTATACACATTTACCTGGAAGTTAGACCTACTGAACTCCATGGGGTTTACTTTCGAGTTGACACATGCATAGGATTGTACTGTAATGGTTATATAGAGCAAGAGTGGGTTCCTGGACATTTCCTAAGATTCATAATCACTTTCCATAGGCCACTGATGAATCCTACTACTGTATGCTTCCTGATTCTCTTGGATAAATTGTGAGTGTACATTGAAATGTGCCCAAACCTGACTGTGCCTGCACATTTCAGGGAAATAACAGGGGAAGCTCTCTTGGGGGAAGCTTGTATGCCATTACTGTTTCTTATTGCGGAAGCCCTGAGCTCTTAGGAGCTTCATGGTTCCTCAGAACTCAGTTGCAAATCACTGCTTTAAAGCATTGTTTCTTGCCCTCACCCACCTGGAATCTAAACCAGAACACATACATCACAATTCACTTTATAGTGCTGCCTCTTCGGAGAAGAAGGGAGTTCTTTGAGAATTCAAAACATAAAGGATCACAAGGCAGAGACCTAAAACGAAACCACAGCACTGAATCAAGCCAAATTCATCCCAAAAGATTTGGGGTTTGGATAACCCTGCTACTATTTCTTCTCTTATATTTTATTAGGAGTTTCGTCATTCAAAGGAACATATCATATTTAATGGCCATTTCTTGTAAGTCCTTTAAGAGATGTGAAGTGATAAAAGCAGCAATTTGCGATGGGTGTTTTTGGGGATGTAAACAAATGACCTGACAGCTGGAACCTGGATATCTCTTTTGCCTCAAAATGGCCTCCCTCTAATCTTTGTGATTCAAGACCTTCTGGTTCTGACCAGTCTTTTGTATAATGTATAAATGCAACCCTACAAAAGGGGCCTTTTCCCGCTTACCTCCGAAGGGGGCTTTAAAAATCCAACGAGACTGAAAGCGTTTTGCTTTGTGCGCTCCCCAGCCCTCCTCATGTGCCTGCTTTCCTTGCTAATATTTTTATTTTAGCCTCAACTCCCTGACTGACCTCATCCCGTTCGGCAGCTGAAGGCCCGGCATATTCAGGAGTGCCCTGCTCCTTCTTGGCTGCTTTTCGGACAAAGCTGCCCCTCCACATGTCTGCCTTGGCCTCTGACCCGGCACGATGGCTTCAAGTAAACATGCCAGATGGTGAATAAAAGTGGCGGGCCAAAGAACAACCCTCCAGGGGTCAGGAGTCATGAAATCCGTCTCCACAAAAGCCAGCTTAAAAGCAACAATTTCAACAAATGCCTTATAGCAACTTCACAGTTGGAACGAGAAAAGGAAGGAACAGAGTGAAAACGTCGCTATCCGGTGCCTAAATGGAGATTTCATTTGGCTCTTTTCAGCACACGCCGTCTGTAAGTGCTAATAGAGAGCGACGGACAGATGGGCTGCTGATTTGGGTAAAGAGGCCGAGGTAGGCAAGAGCAAAGCGAGTGGAGCTGAGTCGTCTTGAGGTTTATAATTACAGGCATGCCCCAGTATCCACAGAGGTTCTGTTCTGGCACCACCACCCTGGTGGATACCTGAAACCGTGAATACTGGGGATGCCTTTCCAAACATCAGTGGTTTTGCTGCAATAAGATAAAAAGAGATTTGTTTAATGCCCCCTGTCTTTTTAATAGGCATGGTACTGGGGCACGCCTGTACAATCTGCAACGCTTAGCCTCCCTCCCAGCCACCTCTACATCCTATATTAGGGGAGGGAGGCATGTAGTGAAAGCTATTGACATTAATGGCCCAATCCTAGCCTCGGCTTGCCGAGAGACAGCTTCTGCTCCATGCTATGGGCTGGCCAGGGACCAACCCAGGAGAGGTAAATACAGGTGTGCCCCAATATCCACTGATTCAGTATCCAGTTTCAGTTATCCACGGATGCCATAGATACTGGGACGCCTATTAAAAAGACAGGGGAACATTAAACAAATCTCTTTTTTTCGCCTTGTTGCAGCAAAGCGGACCCATAGTTTGAGAAACACTGCCATAAAACAAGGACAAGAATTAAGCCATTTCATAATCTCACAAAAAGGCAAAGTTACTGGATTGCTATGACTTATTCCATTATGCTTTGATAACAACCAAGGTGTTTCCATTGCAACACATTATTAAGCGCGCGGGGAGGGGGGGCACACAACATTTACTTTTCATTAAACGAGTGTCAACATTTGAGGACTAATATAAGTTCGCAATCATAATTATTTCTATTTTGAGACATTTAAGCAATTAAAACGCTTCAGAGTAGATAGGAGACTCTTTTTTTTTTTTATTCAAAAATGATTGTTGGTTAAAGCACGGAGTGGAATAAGCCTTTCGTGAAAGGTTAGGGAGTTTGATTTGCCTGTGATGGTGAAGAGGAGTGACTTTCCCTCCTCCCTGTTGTCGTTTTGAAAGACAGGCCTAGCAGGGTAGTTGTTACCTGGTTTGGGACAACCTGTCCGTTCCAAGGCCAGCATGAGCTTGCTGGAGATCAGGCCAAGCTCTGCATTGCATCCCTGACACCCCCACCCATCTTGGAGGCACTCCAGCTGCTCTTGGTACTGGAGGCTTAAGGGTCAGTCTGGCCAGGTGGTCCCACTGATGTGCATTGGCCTTTGGCTCAAGGATGTCATCTCAAAGTGTCATCATTCCCTCCTTCCACAAAAGGTGTCCAGCAACTACTGAAAACACGGCACATTTTATTTTTATTTATTTACAGCTGTTTTATCTTGCCTTTCTCCTCAAGGAGACCCAAGGCAGCTTACCCCCTCCCAAAATACCGATTCAAAAAACAAAAAAAACATTTAAAACCAATTACACTATCTCCTAAAAGTCCATGAAACATTAAAACAATATTAGAACAACCATGAAACACAATTTCAATCAAACAGCAAATACCGTTGGAGTAGCAGCTAACACTTCGACAGTGCAATCCTAACTTGTGCCGGAACAGGCTGGCCAGCTGGCTTGCACTGTATCCAATGCAGCTTCCGGAGCTCATTGTGCGGAAAAGGGACATCACCCCGATGGGCCTGCTCAGATCTGCACCTGTTGTTTAGCAGGCACACGTCTGAGCATGCTGTGGAGGTCTGAATTTGGGACGCATGGCCTGGGGCCGGGGTTTGAATGCAGCCTAAAGGCTGCATCCAGGCTCCACCCCCTCCCCAGACTGCCCCTCCTGTGGTAAATCCCTCCCCTCGCCCGTCCCACCTCCCCACTGTCCAGAAAAGTCCCTGCATTGGCTGAAAGTGGCCAGCGCAAGAACAGCTTACTGGCTGCCTCAGCGGGCGCGCCTGGGTTGACACATGTGCTTTTGTCGGCCCAGTGCCTCTTCAGCTGGTGCAGATGTGCCTTATGGCATGTTTGTGACAGCCGGGCTGACGTAATGCACATGCGTTGGCCTGATGGGCGCCTTGGATTGCACCCTAAAAAAGATGCGCCTTGGATTGCACCCTAAAACCAGATGTAATTATAAATGTTGACTATTCAGAAGGTTGGTCTGGAAAAAAAATGTTCTCAGGACTTGCTGGAAAGTCTCTAAAGAGGGAGCTGTTTGTAAATTGAGAGTGTTGGAGTTTCATAAAGTTGGTGCCACTACTGAGAAGGCCCTATTTGTAGACACCACTCTTCTCACTTCCCTAGGCAACTGCATGGGGTTTGGCCTCATAACCAAACCAGTCACCCCGAGGTTTTCAGACAGCATTTCTGATGGCTCACCATACAGGACAGCAGATTCATGAGTTCCTAATTGTAATCCCGGCAGCTCCTGAACACATTGTTCCTTCTTCCACCTACCTCCTTTTTCTCCTCCATTGCCCAGCTACAGCATGTTGCTTTCTATCTCTTTCTCCCACCTGCTTGGGCTGTCTATGATCCTCTTCGTGACCATGAGCTGGCATGAGGGCATCTCTCCCTGGCCACAGTGGCATTGAGTTTGTCCATGAAAGCAAATTGGCTGGAATAGTTTAGCATTCATTGAGTTGTATCTCAGATAGTATTACAATAGGTTTTTATTGCTTACAAGCTTTGATACGTGCAGGTGACTTATCGTCCTGCCAGCTTCTAATTTGGCTTTGGCTGAAGCCCATTTCCAGTAACTTTGGAAATCACTCATTTGTTATAATGAGATGGTGGCTGCCCTTCTCATTACAATGGGGGCAGGGTGTCAATGTGCAAGACTTAGACTGTGCCGCCTCTTTTATATACAGATGCTGCCCTTTCATCCTTCTGTTTTCCATTTGCTTTCTTTGTTTGGAAAAGATGCTAATTCCCTTCCCGGAAGGGTGATAAGGTTGGAAGTGACAGGGGGTGCAAAGCGCCTGGGCAGAGAAAGAGAGAAATCTGGATGGAAGGTAGAAAGCGAGAAGACTGGGGTATCAAGCTTTCCTGCCCTCTGTGGCTTTTGTGTCTGGCAGATGCAGTTCTTCAGTTCAGCCTGCAGATGGAGCTACAGGGAGTTTGGGCCTGGGCTGTTATATTAAGAGAGAACATTAGAGCATGTGATGATCCCTGCCATTGTGGACTAACTTGAAAAAACATCTTAATGGAGAACCTGTCATGTTCCCTGTGCTGGCACCTTTTAAAATTCCCTACAATTGAGAAGTCCAGTGTCACTAGGGGCACAATCCTAACCAACTTTTCAGCACCGGGGTAAAGGCAATGCTGCTCTGAGGAAAGGGAACAAACATTCCCTTACCTTGAGGAGCCCCTCCCCCACCCCAAACTGGCTCTGAAGCGGCTACCACTTTGTAATGGCAGCTCAGACTGGTTTGGCCCAGCCCTGGTTGGAAGTTGAAAACAAAGCTCAGTGCATCTTCAAAAAGGCAGAATCTGCATGTTGCAAAGGCAGAATTCAAGCGCATGGTGAATATCTCCTTTTGTTTGGAAAATCTACATTTTATTTTTCTGGGACAGTCTCTCTCTTTAAATTTGTTCACAAAGTGGAGCCCAAATGACAAAGAAATATAAGGTGTTTTTCAGAATCCCTCTAGTCGCCCACCCTTCCCTTCTATCTATTGCACAACTGTGGGGCATTGCATCTAGTTGATTCAAATAGAGGCGAAGAGCTACCTTTTGCACACCCAAGGGGCCGGGCCACACCTCTTATAATTTTTGAGTTTTTCTCTTAGGCCGGCAGAACTGCCCTGTGCCTCACTTTCACATAACCTGATTTTGAAGTACCTTTCGATTTCAAAAGAGGGTTGCCGTATATTGGCAAATCTAAAACTTCCTCTGCTAACTGAGCAAGAGGCCTTTTTTTCCAAGTGGTGTTCCTCTTAGATTTAGCAGGGGGAGAGTAACTGTCCCTCTTCACCCTGCGCAATGTCTTTTCTAGTGGCTGTTGCTGGGGGTGTTCTGCATTTTTTTTTAGATTGTGAGCCCTTTTGGAACAGGGAGCCATTTCACTATATCATTACTATTTGCCTGTAAACTGCTTTGTGAACTTCGTGTTGAAAAGCAGTATTATATATAAATACTGTTGCTTGCGTGCTTGGTAACACATTGCTCAGGCTACTGACTTTTCATATATTTCAAAATATTTCGGGGTATTTGAGATGCGTCTGATATGCTTCTGTGCTCATTCTGTGGAGGAAAAAAAATCAAGGGCAGTTCTTAATCGGGATGGAGGATCTTCCCAATACCAGCAAGAGGAAAACAATGCTGCACATTGGAATCCAAGGTGGTATTGGTTGTCTTTCAGAGGTGATTCTTGAAGGTAATCACCCAGTTCTTCTCAATGCTAATCCTTTGCAAACATGTTTGTGCCTTCTCTGTCGGGTTGTTCCGCTTGATCCCTTCAGGCCAGCTGCATTTGTGTCACACATCCGAAGAGGGCAAGCCACCGGCTGGCATCAAAGCCACTCTAAGTAGTGGTTGGTGGGGAGCCATGAGGAGCCATCTGCTCTCTCCGGCCTTGGAGATGGGGAATGTCACCTCTGCAATACTCCTGAGTTTATGGAAGGATAATAGAATCATCCTTAACTAGGCATGTTATTCAACCAAAGACAAGTTACTGGGGTTTTGGTGGTGTTTTGTTTTGTTTTTAAAGACAATCCATAATGAGCGCACTAATAAAGATTCAACCACTCCTAATAGGCCGGCAGAAATTACAGGCTTGGCAAATCATTTCATTGTATGGACATGAACAATTAAAAATAATTGCCTGCATACCACCCACGTGGAGCTTTGGGGGAGGAGGACACCCCCATTGTCCCAGTTGGACTGGTCTGGCTTAAATCTTATTAGGGAACAGCTTTGCTTTAAATGTTATGAAAGGATGGGGGGAATGCATTCGTGCTGAAGAGGGACCTTCTGTTCTTCCATAGTGCTATAGAAAACCACAAGCCTCAGTGAAAAGAAAAGGAAAAACAAAAAACGACAATTGCCCTGATTGGGAGTCTTGATAGACTCACACGAGTATTTGACATTTCTAGAATACTTTTCAGTGTGCAAAGTGGTGCACAGTTCTAATTCTATTTTCCCCCATTGCAATTGGATGAAGCTGTGAGCTGACGTACACACGTAACACAAGGCACCAGCAAAAACGACAGAAAGGTGGGGCGAGGGTGCAGTTTGCAACCCAAAATGATGGGCTGGGATGCTTGAAGCTTTCCCCCACTGATTATTTCTCTGGTGCCAGGGCCAGCTCAGGAACTCCTGGTGCCTGAAGTAGTGTGACAAGTGCCATCCCTCTTACATGATGGCAATGTCCTAACCACTGCCTCTCTCCTCCTCCTCCCTAGATTGGGAAACAAAGAAAAGAATGGAGAAAAGAAAGAAAGTGATGAGCAGTTGTATCAACAGGGACCGTGGTGCCTAGGGGAGTGATGCCATGATGAACCACGATGTTCTGATGTCACTTGATGTCATGATGCCACTTCTGGGTTCCCCCAGAGGAAAAGGAGGAGGAGCCTCCTCGTCAGGCTCAGCAAACAGGAAGAGGAGGCGGCTGTGACCTCGGCTTCTCAATCTGGCCACCATGCCCCCTTCTCTCCCCCAGAGGTTCTTGTTGAGCTTCCACAGGAGGAGGAAGGGGAATGGCAACCAGACCGAGAAGCCACTGCGCTGAGCACAAAAAGGAGGAGGCTGCCTCTTGATCCAGCTGCCATGCCCCCTCCCTGGAAGCTCTTGTTGAGCCTCCACGGGAGGAAGGATGTGGCAGCCAGACTGTGAAGCCACTGATCAAGAAGTGACCATAGAGATGACAACAGCTAGTGCTGCTTCTGCCTCTTCCTCCTCCACCATCTTGGCTGGGCCTCACACGACAACACTTCTGGCCTGGTAGCCTGGGTACTGCCCCCCTCACTTGCTACACCACTGGCTGTGGGATAGCGCTTCAGAGACACATTGAGGCCTCTGTGACTGCAAGACTTCCCCCCTGACCGCAGGTTGTAGCACATGCCTTGTTGACATGGCTTCATCCGTGCTGGAAAGTTGGATAGGATTGGGCCCAAAGTCCAGCAAGCTTCTTCTCATCTTCTTATCTTTACTGAAAATGAGTATTGTGTGAGACCTGAAGATAAATGGCCATCTGTACTGAATTCCAAAAAAGAACCCTGAATTATTAGCATAATTGATACGTGATTATTTATTGCCCTCACCAAGAAACCTAAGCAATGGCTCACAGCAGCATAAGTGGAGGGTGTCACTGACAGTATTTATTTGCAGCCACATGAGCTCCTTGCAATGGGAGGCCTGCCACATACGTTATATCTTGGTAATGCAGTTTCAGTAATCTATGTCGCCACAGTAATGAGATGAAGCAAATTTTCCACCCCGGTGTATGGCATCAGCATGTGTAGAGGAATATTATGTCATTAAAGAGCTACTGGCAAAGTTGGATATCTTACAAAATGGGTAATAAGAGACAGAGCCCTGGGCAGTCATTCAGGACCACTATAGCCCAGTAATGGTTGTTGCAACACTTTAATACAAGCTTCCCCATTCAATCCTTTGTTGATTGCCTCCTTTAGGAACCTCAGCACCAGAAACGAATGTCCTGCTGTGGCAGATCTAACCAACAAGGTGCTACAGAGATCCATACTCTCTTTGTAGGCAATTGTTTTCCTTGGCAGCAGATCTGCTTTGTCAAGCCTTGCTTTAACACCAGTCATGACAGCTCCTTTCTTTTTTTGCGGATGTAAGCCTGGTTGAGCTACGTAGCTGGGCAGTAATCTGGTTACAAGGTCCCATATTGTCTTTCATGCAATACAGACTAGGATCTAGTCTTTCAGATCCTGGAGATTAGGATCTAGATTAGACCCAAAAGGCTAGAAAAGATCCCAGCACTGGACCACAATCAGAAACCTATCAGAATAAGCAGATCTGGAATAGATGAACAAATTGTCTGGCTTAGAGTGCAATCCTAACCTGGAGTTAGGCCAGCACAGTTAGGTCAGCAAAGTTTGGCCGGCACAAGAGCCGCTGTAAAGCACGTTTGGACCACTCTCGGAGTCAGGGAGGATGGTGCACGTCTCTGTGCTGGCCTCACTGATTCAGTGAATGGTCCAAACGCACTTTACGGTGTCCTTTGGGCCGGCCAAATTTTGGTGGCCTAACTGTGCTGGTCTAACTCCAGGTTAGAATTGCACCCTTAATGTAGGAAAAATGACCTATTAAACAAAGTGAGACATATGATGTAAGAGTGGTTTAAATGAAAGGGCAATATTTAGTTGTTTGTTTATTCTTATTCTTCTGTTAAAGAAAATAAAGTTATGATGGAGAATTTGTGGCAAAATTCTGGAAAAGTTCATCGAAGTTTGGTACCAAAATTTCAAAAAAGTGAAATTTGAGAAAAATATCAGGGTTCCTCCTACAGAGAAACAAATTTTCAACTCTATGTGTCTAAAAGTCTCATTGTTCATATTATTCCCCCACAACTCAACTCCACCTAGTTGCACTCTTCGAGAGCTTTCCTTTGCCATGCTGACCAATGGGAGGGTTAGGCCCAGTGATGTCATTCAGGGGGAACGGACCAGAACGGGCGTTCCGGATCCTAACAGGCTCCGTGGCTGGTTCTGGGTTCCCGACAAGTGCCAATCAAAAGTGAGTTCCTGTTCCTAAATCATTTGAATGACACCACTGGTTAGGCCCTTCCAAAGCCACAGCATTTGCCATATTTTGCTGTACTAGAAGACTCATGCGATGCAAGCAGCTTCAGCTCTTTGAGCGTAAAATAATCCCCATGTTTGTAGCACAGGAATTTGAGCACAGCTTTAATCGTGGTTGCCAGCTGTTGCTCCTGGGCTTGAAGCAATGGTTGCATTTTAAAAGAGGGTGTTCCAAGTTTGTTGCTGTTTAGTTTGGGTGACTCCAGTGAGAGGTTCACTTTTGCTTAAGTGAGCTCCTCTGAAGTGAAGGCATCAAGTGCAGATTTCAAGCATCATAAATATTCATCAAGCCTTTTATGCGCTGTTAACAGAGTGCCTCCTTGAACCATGCTCATTCCCATTATGAATCCCTCCTCCTCTCATAATGAGGATTGGTAGCTTAAGGACCTTTGTGAGGGCCTTTCAGATCATCATTTTTGCACAATAAATGCACCGTTGTTACTTCTTTGGTGCTGAAGATCCAGATGGTTTCCTTCTATGTAAAACTTCAGTTATAGGGACAATATCTTCCCACACCCAAGCAGCAATGTATTGTTACCAGGATCATGCAATTCTAGCTCCCTCCTTGCCAGTTACAAGTCCACTGCGATCCGAACGGAACATGGTTGGTAGGGGGTTGTGCCTGCGACTAAGTGCCTGCGACTAAGGGCTCAATCCTAACCTGGAGTTAGGCTGGCACAGTTAGGCCAGCAAAGTTTGGCCTGCACAAGGGACACCATGAAGTACAGCGTGTCCACAAAGTCTCTTTACAATGTCAAGAAATCACGAAAAATGCAAATGATGAGATATGTTAATGATATCATGCCCCTAAATTTCTTACTGTGGGCTACGTTAAAAACATCGTGTACAGAACCTGAAGCAAAGGATCACTGATGCCGTTGCCACCATTGTTTGAAATTGTAAAGAGACTTTGTGGACATCCTGTATTTTGGACCACTTTCGGAGTGGACCACTTTCTGACTTTCGGAATCAGAGAGACCAGCACACAGATGTGCGCCATCCTTTCCAACTTCGAGAGTGGTCCAGACTCGCTTTATGCTGGTCTATGTTCCTGCTAAACTTTGCTGGTCTAACTGCAGGTTAGGATTGCGCCCTAAGTCACCCCCTGTATTTGCTGACTCGTTTCTCATGGTATCAGGTAACTACAGTTCACGATCCACAGGGTTGTTGGAAAGTTAAAATGAATTAACCTCCACGTATACTACACTTAAGCATTTTGAAGGAAAGATGGGGAACAGATTTGATAATTAAAACACAATTATAATATATTGCTATTTAGTTGACTTTTGGCTTACATTTTATGCCTTTCTTTGAAGTCAGTATTTTTGCCTCTACAGTACAGGCACCACAAATGCCTCCTTATTTCTTTTCAAAGCCAGTAAATATAGGTATGTTTATCTATTGTAAAGCTATTCCTCTTGCATTGAGAAAACAGAATGTCATGCAATTCCTGGCACTGGATCACTAGTAGCTGGGTAGCTTCAGTAACTACTACTACTACTACTACTAGTAGTCGATCCTGGTACAAACACACATCCCCCTCTGCATCGTAGTTATCTGCTGGATGGCCTTTTGGATGCAAATCCCTTCACCCCATGGGGAGGAGGGGCTGTGTTCCTTTATTGATGTGCTCATGAGCAAAATCACATTCTGAAAAACTGAAAATTCTATGCTCACTTACCTGGGAGCAAACCAAATTGAAATAAGCCACACAGGCTTATTTCTGAGTACTACTGAGTACTACTACTACTACTACTACTACTACTACTACTACTACTACTACTA
>JAJKFI010035126.1:0-10764 GCA_029204185.1 Lerista edwardsae | reverse complement strand
ATTATTATTATTATTATTATTATTATTATTATTATTATTATTATTATGGTGCCGAAGGCACCCAGTTTTAATTAGTAGTGAAAAGAAAAAGAGGAGACTTCAAACAGAAGCAGGATGAGGCAGAGAGAATCAGCTGAATGCTTTGTTCTTTAGCACTGTCTCTGTAACCTGTTAAGTATTTTGAAACTTTTTGTATATTTATTATGTTTTCAATCTCTGTACTTTACAAAGATCCCTGCTCACTTCCGATGCTGTGATCCTGATCTCTTGACAGCATTTGAACATTCTACCTACAATGCTCCTTTCAAGTTAGTTGGCCAAATGCTTGGCAGGTTTAGTTTTGACAGTTCCACTGAAGCTTCAACCATTTGCATCAGAAGAGAATCTGATTCATTTGCTTCATCATTAGAACTACGCCTTCACTCTTACATTTTTCAATGTAGTTCTAATTTCTGGATGTAAATAAACCTACAGAAAATCTCTTTACCATCTGTGCAATGTGTCCTTTTATATCTACAGCAAATGCCTTCTGAGTTCCCTCCAACTGCAACCTGATCATTGTTTGCCTCTTCACCAGTCTCTCAGTGCTTTCCCGTATTTTAAATAGTTTTTTATAAGTTGCTTTGGCTCTTTTTTATCTTCAAAGATGAACGTGTCTCAGTTCCTGTGACCACCCACTGATTTCCATTGTACAGAAAAAAGCCTGTCTACTGCACTCCTTAATTATAAGGGCACACACTGCTGCATACCCCTAAAAAAAGGCTAGTAGACGTCTTCATTTTGGCCTTTTACTTTGCCAGCATTTGATAATAACTTCGATTCAAGTGGACAGGTAAGTACCATTTTCCTAAAACTTCCTGTCAGTCTAAAATATCAGCCATTTCTGGCGACGTGGAATAGCAGCAGAACCCCCTGCCCCCACCGTCCGAACTCAGCAAGAAGCGGAAACTGAGAAATATACACACTGGAAAAAAAAGATCTATTCACATCTAATTAAGAAGAAAATAAGTCCTGGATGTTTAATGACTTTTGGGAGCAAGAGAAACTGAATGGGAGAAAGTGAACAAAACAGAGTGAATTGGCCGCAAGATTCCCTACAGGTGGCTTAAAGCATTTTCGAAGTTTCCAAATACACCCAATACACGCTTTCACTTAAGCGTTGAGAGGGTGGAAACATTATTAGTTTTACATACTGTATATACAGCGGTAAAAGAAGAATTCAAGGCATTAACTGTGATACAGTGTGATTGATGAAATAAATAATGCTTTGCGCAGCGAGAGACTAAGGTCAAATCAGCAAAAGTGAGATTCGGCAAAAAGGGGGGAGAGAAGAAAAGGAAGAAAAGGAGAGGGGGAGAAGAAAATAAGATGCTTTAAAACCCATTACGGAATTGGATGTAAGAGAAAAGAAGATATAGTTATTATACACTATAAGCAGATGACTATAAACAAGTACTTTTTGACTAGAATGGACTGATTGAACAGCAGTTTAAAATAATTTGAATAATTAACTGGCACTGAGGGAGTTGATTGAAAGACACGGCAAGGGAGACAGAACGACAAGAGGACCTGGAAGGGGAAAAAAGTAAAGTTGGAGGTTTTTAAAATGGAATTGAGAATTTTCTGGGGGGAGGCTTTCTGCAAGAGGGGCGCCTGTGGTTTATAATTGGATTGACTGGGGATATCAAATATCAAGTAAGATGGAACTGAACTCTCCAATACAACTTTGACAGTGAATGGCGCAAGGCTTGATTGAACTATATAGTAGAAGGATTCATAATGGGAAGAAGCTCTATTAGCTGGAAGTAAATGCTGAAGGATTTTAAAACTGGATTAAACTGAATTTGATTGAATTGAAGAATTGGAGAGAGAATCTATGGATGGATAAAATAAAAGATTAGGTTTATTTTTGTACAGGCTGATATATTGAAGGTATTAGACTGAAATTTTAAAGAGATATTGCCATTTATATTCTGAATTATTTGATTTTGATCTTTATACAGAAAAATTATTATATTAGTAATGAAATTTGAAGGTATTAAGTTGAAAGTATTGATGAATTTATAGATAAACTTTTTTATGGTAATATTAGTATAAAGTTGAATATTTGAAGTTTTGAATTTGATTGGTGGTGAAGGGGTGAAGGAAAGAAGATGGAGTTTAAGTGTTGGGAATAAGACTGATACAAAATTGCCAATATGACACAACCAAAAAAAGATCTGATGAAGGGAACCAAATTGGCCTCACCAATGATGGTTTACAACTATTCATACTACTTTGGCACAAGAAAAGCCTTCGGAAAAGAGAAGAGACCGTCAGCCTGAAGTGATGGAACTTTTAAAAGGGATGAGTGAGGAGTTGAATCAAATCAAAGGAGATATTAAGACATCTGAATTGAATGTGACAAAGCAAATTGATCAATTATCAGAAGATGTGAAAGAGATGAACCAAGCATTAAAGACAACACAAAGAAAGTGTTCTTTTCCTTAATATAACCCCCAGAAAAGAAAGAGGATTTTTCATCAATTAGAAAAAATTAAAGCGGATATAATATGCATTCAAGAAACTCATGTCAGGAGAAAAAGTTATAAATATTTACAGAACAGGAAACTTGGTGAAGTTTTTTTATGCAACGAATGTAAATAAATAAAAAAAAGAGGGGTGGCATCATATATTAAAGCATGGTTGAACCCAGAACTGCTGTGGGCTTCAGAAGATGGAAGAATTTTGATGACTGAGATAAGTTTTGATGGTAAGAAATCTGTCTTGGTTAACATTTATGCGCCAAGCTCAGCACAAGCGGTCTTATTTGAGAAATTAAATACTAAATTAGACCTATGGAATAACTTGGACTTTATTTTAATAGGAGATTTCAATGGGACCTTTGACCGGAATATTGACAGAACTAATCCAAAGAAAAAAGGGAAGACAGTGGGCAATCTACCAAGATCCTTTTTGCAGATGATTGAAGAATACAATTTGACAGATCCTTGGAGAATGCAAAACCCTGGCAAGAGACAATATACCCATTTCTCAAATAGACATAAAGCCTGGTCTAGAATTGACATGTGTTGGATATCTGCAAAGTATAAAGGTATTGAAGCGAAGATACTGCCAGATAAATTTGCAGATTATAATCCCATTTCCCTGAAAATTTATAAACAAAATAAAAGAGGTATATGGCAACTAAACACGAGCTGTCTGAAAGAAAAATATTTCTTAGACTATGCAAAAGAAGAAATGACCAGGTTTTTTAAAATTAATAGTCAGCCAATGATGAAACTACAAATAGTTTGGGATACAAGCAAGGCATACTTCAGAGGGATAGTGATAAGATATATGGCTAGGAGCAGAAGGAAACAGAATTTAGCTATCAAAGAGATAATCCAGAATTTGGAAAAAAAGGAAAAGGAAGCCCAAGAAAGTCCCTCTAATAAGGAAATTAAACAAAAGATATTGAGATTACAACATGAGATTAAAGTAATCCAAACAGAAGAAATGAAAATAAATTTGAAGATAGCAAGACAGAATTTTTTTGATAACGTGAATAAACCGGGAAGATGGCTGGCTTATAGACTTAAGAAAGAGAGACAAAAACAAAAACAAATAAATGTTTTGAAAGATGAAAATGGAGAAGACAGATATAGAATTCAAGAAATGAAAAAGATAATTAAAAAATTCTTTCAAGCTTTATATAAGAGAAATGAATTCAATAAAGATAGACAAAGAGAATACTTAAGGAATAACAACAAAATGAGATTGACACAAGAACAAAAAGAACTCTTAGACCAAAAGATTACTGCATAAGAATTAATGGAAGCTATTGCAAAACAGAAAAATCAGAAAGCACCAGGACCTGATGGGATTACAGCAGAATATTATAAAATGTTTGAAGAAGTGTTACAGCCACCTATGAAGAGTTTGATGAATGAGGTGTGGCAAAGTGGTGAAATTCCGGAATCATGGAAAGAAGTGATAATAACATTGATTTATAAACAAGAAACCGATCCAAAGGAAGTAAAGAATTATAGACCAATCTCACAACTAAACGTAGACTATAAAATCTTTGCGTCGATTATGGCGACTAGAATGAAAAAGGTGTTAACCCACATAATCCATGAAGATCAAGCAGGTTTTTTGCCCAAGAGACAATTAAAAAATAATGTTAGTAATTGATACTTTGGAATATATGGAACTACAACCAGAAAAGAAATTGGGATTGGTATTCCTGGATGCACAAAAAGCTTTTGATAATGTTAATTGACAATTGTTAACTGTTTCAACAAGAGATGGAATTTGGAAAAATTTTTATGAGTGATAAGAGAAATATACTCTAAACAAAAAGTGAAAATAAAAATTAATGGAGGATATACAGAAGGATTTGAGATTCAACAAGGAACGAGACAAGGATATCCATTATCACCATTACTGTTCATTCTGACATTGGAAATTTTAAATAATGTTGTAAGAGCAGAGGAAAGGATATCTGGAATAAAAGTCCAGGATGAAATATTACAGGCATATGCAGATGATTTGGTTTTAATATTAGAAAATCCAACCCATACACTGAAATATTTGATTGAAGAGTCAATATGGAGAAGTAGCTGGATTAAAGATTAATTATCAAAGAACAAAACTTCTTTTGAAAAATGTAAAAGATAAGGAAAGTATACAATTAAAATCTTATGGACTACAGATTGCAAATGAAGTTAAATACTTGGGCATATGTTTGAGCACATTGATGGAAGATAATTACCTAAAGCTGTTAAAAGTGGAAAAAGATTTAGAAAAGTGGAAAAATCTGAGATTGTCATTGATGGGAAGAATTCCAGCTGTAAAAATGAATATATTGCCACAAGTGATGTTTCTTTTTCAGACAATTCCAATTATTTTAAAGAACTTTTTTATAGAATGAAATAAAATAATAGCCAAATGTGTATGGCAAGGAAAAAAGGCTAGAATTAAGATGAACTTCTTCAAGATCATAAAGATCAGGCTGGTCTAGGCTTACCAAATTGGGAACTATATTGCCAAGCATCTGCTTTGAACTGGATTAAAGTGTGGGCAAATCCTCAAAATCAAAGGTTCACAAACATAGAATCATATGATTTATAAATTGGATGGCATGTCTTTCTTATATATAATAAAGCAAAATATTTCGGACATTTTAAACAACATCTAATAAGAAGAGCACTGCTACAAGTATGGGAACAAATTAGATATAAGATATATGCAAAAATATCAAGTTGGGTGAAACCATTAGAAATTGCAACAAAACAAGGCTGGTTTGACAAAGATCAAAACAGAATGTATGAAGAGCTAATATGGAAATACGTTCAAAAACAGACTTTTGTGAGAAAGGTATAGTTTTAGATTGGTGGGCTGAAACACAGATAAAATTGAGATGGAAAGAAGATAAGAAAACGGGATTTTATATTCAATGTACAGACTTTGATGAATTATTTTTAGTAGATAAAAAAAGTGTATAGATTTTTTTGGATATGAATATGGAAGATGAAGTAGTGAAAGACACTATGACGCAATGGGCAAGAAATATTGGTCTTAATATTACACTAGAAAACTGGGAACAAATTTGGAAAGTAAACACTAAGTTAACTAAGGCAACATCATTTAAGGAAAATATTTAGAAGTTGTTTTATAGGTAGCATATATCGCCAGATAAATTAGCTAAGATGTACCTGGAACAAATGCTGGAAATGTCAAGATTCTATAGGGACCTTTTTTCATATGGGGTGGACATGTACTAAAGCAAAAAAGTATTGGGAGAAGGTACACTCCATATTACAAAATATGCTAAATTGTGTTATTCCCTTTGAACCTGAATTGCTTCTTTTAAATATTTTTTCAACGGCATTTGGTAAAGAAGTTAAACATATTATTGTAAGTACTAATACTACAGCTAGATTGGACTTTGCACAGATGTGGAAGAATGGAGAGATACCCACTGTAGAAACGCTAATACAGAAAATTTTTGAATTAGTAGAAATGGATATATTGACAGAAAGGATGAGAAATGGGGATATAGATAGAATAACTAACATTTGAAAAGTATTTTATGTATGGTTAGATAGATAATGATACAAGCTGAATTGCTTAAAAAATTGATTTTGTTAGATTTTAGAATTAGATCTGTGATGTAAATGAGCGTAATAATGGGTAATGAAAAGACATAATAACCAGGTGTGTAAACTATAACTGTAAAATTGCTGACGGATAGTCTGGGATACTTTTGGGCATCCCTCCCCTCAGGAAGACTTTGAACTGGCCTGCCTGCCTGAGGAGGAGGAGCTACCCAGAAGGAAGGACTGGCCCTGCTGTGAGGCACCGGAGAATAATAAATTACCAATCATTAGGAGCGCGTAGGCTAGTCAAAACAGGTGCTCAGTATGTTCTAATAAGTGTTGGGGTGAGTTAAAATTGCAACAAACAGAATGCTTTTTCAAAACACCAAGTTGTTAATGAAACAACTGCCCAGTCCTACCCCTACCCTAGCCATTAGTGCTGATGCAGCCATGCCAAATAAGTGCATGCTGAGTCCTGTGATGGTGGTGGTGGGGAGTAGCCAGTCAGTCTGCAGGAGGTAAGTCAAAATATTCTATACTTGCCTACGAGGAGGCTGCCTGATTGCCAATGGCTCTCCTTGGACATATACCACCTATTTTGGTGGTGCATGTCTGAGGGGCGACAAGTGGCAAAGAGGTTTTGAAAAGAAGGGATAAGATCCAGTGTGCCACTGGAGTCACCCTTCCCTGCCTCTTCCTTAACCCCAGTTCCTCCCCCTCCCTACCCAGTAATGACCCATTTATCCTACTCCCTACTC
Organism: Lerista edwardsae; assembly: GCA_029204185.1. NCBI lineage: Eukaryota > Metazoa > Chordata > Lepidosauria > Squamata > Scincidae > Lerista > Lerista edwardsae. The sequence goes on along the minus strand of JAJKFI010035126.1, from coordinate 3,923 downwards.
CATCTGTCCCACTGCCTGCTCCCACTGTGGCCATACCTGGCACTGGTGGATGGTGTCCTCACCACAGGCAAACATGTGCAGCAACTGCACTGATGGTTTCATTGCGCTTATCAGCAGTGTCAGCAAAAGTGACTATGTGCTAGATCTCAGCACTTCTGCCTGAATCCTGATGCTTCTATCAATGGAATGCGTGTTCTGCCGGCAGCCCCACTCTAATAGGATTGGGCCTTTAGATAGTGACACTACACAGAATGACATATATGCACACATTTGTAGCTCAATCCAACCTAAATCCCCACACAGCAGGGGATTTAAGTATTAAGGGCTTAATCCTGAGCCCCTCAGTGCAGGAGGTATGAGCGTACTGCCCATACTGGTGTAGCAAAACATGCCATAAGGCACATGCAACGTGGGCGGTAAGCAATTACCACCAGCCCCTCGCCACCTGGAGGTATGGTAATGTTACCTTTCGTTGGTAGGGCAGGGATTCTGGGCAGGCTGGGAGGAAGTTCCTGGGCAGGGGATGGGCAGAGCGGGGAAGGGACAGGTGGCGAGCTTTGCTGCCGATCCTGACCTCCACATAGGACAGCACGGCCCTATACGAAGCTCTTACCTCTGCACTGGTTAAACACCTGGTGCAGAGGTAATAAATAGACAGACAGGTAAATAGTTTGCCTGCCAGTGCTCTTACCACAGGGAAAGAGTACAAATGTTCCTGTTTCTGCTAAGCCTCCCACAGCTGCCTAGCTGTGTGGGGTGTAGCAGTAGCTGCCTGGCTACCGCTCCTCGCTCAGACGGCCAGGTGGCTCAGGATTGGGCTGTAATTCTGTGGAACTAATTTTGCAATATTTTGGAGACTGATCTCCATGTTAACACACAAGTGAATTAGATGGTCAACGTTTTCTTAGATTGTACTCCTCCACAAGAAAAACCCTTTTATACAGAACATTAATATGTCAGGAAAAAGCCTTACCCCACCCCACCCCCACTTTGGCTCTGACATGCTTTCTCTGGGTGAAGGTACTTTCTCACTGGGGAATATTCAAAGTCACCTCCTCCCCACCTGCTGTCGAAAGTAGTACAGTCCAGTAAAAGTGTCACTATTTCATGTTATAGACTGTAAAGGGGCCTGAAATCATGCTACGTGATTTACCCCACAACTGTGCAATTTTCTTCTAATGGAAATTTGCCAAGCGTTGGGTTTGGGAATTTTCTTGGCATCTTTTCTTCCTTTGTCTGGCTTTTCTTTGAAGCTGGGGATAAGGTGGTAAGGGGCAGTTTCCATTTTGTTCACATGGTTAACAGAGACAGTTTTCATTCCCATGTTTAAATGTTGGTTTGGTGGTAGACCTTCCCGTCTCCCACTCCGATTGCCAAACTGTCACCTGTCACCCTCAGTGCTGAGATCAAGATGTATCTCGGCTTAATGGAGCTGGACTCAGTGCAGTAGCAGGAGGCTGGAATCAGAGAATTCCTGCAGTACTTCAATCAAAAAATTCAGAAGTATTTCTAAAGGCTGTACTCTTACCACAAAGTTAAGGGTTAAAGCAGTCTACGTTCAAAAGTTTTATTTTGGGTGTGCAAGTGTATGCATTTTAATCTGCAAAATACAGCCCCGGATCTTCTCAACCTCCTATCCAAAAGCAGCTATTTCGAAGGCTTGTTTTGTGTCAAACAGATCATGCTGCGTTATGATTTTAACAAGCCTCTGTGTGCCTGCTAAGTGAAAGATGTCACATTAGCACTCACCTGTAGATCTTTTTCCTTTTTTCCTTGACAGGAATATAAATGTGAGCCTTTTTCTACTTATAATGGTTAATGGCAGAAGAGGTGAATATGTAACTATTAATGTAAAGCAGGTTTTGACATTTGTTTTTCTTTTTTTCCTCATTCCCATTCAGAATACTCAAAAACCTTATTCTGACCGGAACATTTTCAAGAATTGAATAGCAAAAACTGAAGCATTGTAATAAAAAAGCACAGCTCTAGCTTCTTGCACAAGCCAAGTGAGTTTGGTCATTCAAGGGTATAGGGATGGTAAATTTTCCTCTTACCCCAAGTGAAGCTCTCGCCTGCTGAATCACTGGCCTAAATCCTAGCAGTCCCATGTCGGGCACTCAGGACTGGGAGGGAGGATAGGATACGGGGAAGGCCTCCTCCACTGATCGCGCCCTCTCCTGGACCTGATCCACCCTCAGTTCTGCCTCCCCACCTCCGGTCCACTCTCCCACAACCCTCTCCCCAGTGGCTCCGCCACTCGGCACTTTCCGTCCCCTCTGCCAGTGGCTGCTCCTTTGGATGCAGCATGGGCGGGCAATGTGCTTTACAGCTGTTACTTTCCAGTGACTGCTGTGCCAGTGTACCCTCAGAATACAACTGCACTGTAAACAACACGACTACATTGTAGTGTTATGATCCACACCAACTCTAGGAATCCTCAGCTCATTTTTTAATGTCTGAATGTCCCCCTAGGCCTGCCCTTTCCCCAGCACCATTCTCTCTCCCTTTGCAAAACTCTTTCTCAAATATTAGTACTAAAATTGAAACGATCCACTTTGATCTCCTTCTCCTGCCCTCTCTCTTCCTTCAACCCTCTCTTCATTACCCCATCTCACTTGATGAACTACTTTGTTGCCCTCATCAGATCTCTATATATGCCCTCTTGACTCTTTCCCCACCCGACTCCTGGTTACCATATCCACCAACATTGTTCCACATACCTCCACCACATCATCAAACTCTCTCCTCAGGCTCCTTCCCTACTGCATTTAAACGTGCCATCAACTGTCTCATTCTCAGGAAAACATCCCTTGCTCCTTCCTCCCTCCTCTCCCCACTCAGTCTCTCTTCTGCTCTTTGCCTCCAAACTCCTGGAGGAGTTGCACTCATCTGCTGTCTTGACTTCCTCTCCCCCAACTTTGCTCTTGATTCCCTCCAATCTGTTTTCAACCTTCTGACCTTCACTGAATCTGCTCTCACAGAAATCAATGATCTCATTGCCAAATCAATATATAGTATAAATATATAGTATACGAAGATAGTATGAGGGCCAAATCCTATCCAATTTTCCAGCTCTGATGGAGCCCTCCCAATGGGGCGTGTGCTGCATTTTGTGGTGGTGGTGGGGAATCAGGGAGGTCTCTTCAACGTAAGAGAACATGCAATCTCTTACCTCAGAGTTGCATTACAGCTGCATTGGGGCCATAAACATGAATAGGTTTGGGACCCAGGTCTATACCAGTAGTGTTCAAAGTCCTCCTTGGGAGGAGGCGACCACATAAGTGCTTGCAGGGGCGGGGGCTTCAATAGTGATGCAATCCCCAGGAATGTGCCACTGTTTTGACAGGAGGGGGGGTCTTATGCATACCTTACAGTCGCGCCAGCCCATGCAGGGAAACCCAGGGAAGCCTCTGTGGGGTTCCCCAAGCCTCTCTGTTACTAAAAATTGAGATAGGAAACCACTTCCAGTTTTCAATTGTGAAACTGGAAATGATTTGCAATGGCGATTTTTATTAACAGAGAGGCTCAGGGAGCCCCACAGAGGCTTCGCCAGGGCTCTCCACACTACCACCACTCCCATGAGCCAGCAAGATAGTAAGGTATGCATAAGACCCACCTTCCTGCCAAAACAGCTGCATGATCCTGGGGATTGCATCGCTGCTTCCTCCCTCTCCCCTCCCCTTAAAGGGACACAGGGTGATGCTCCTCAGGTTGGTGGGTCGCCCACCAGTTTGAGGAGCACTGATCTATACTATCCTTATCCTGCTTGACCTCTCTGCTAGATCTGACGTAGTTCATCATTGTCTTTTACTTAACTTGCTTTATGCCATTAGTATCCATTATTGCTCCCCACCCTTTCCTCAGCTGTCTCCTCTCTCTCTCTCTCTCTCTCTCTCTCTCTCTCTCTCTCTCTCTCTCTCTCT
>JAJKFI010035124.1:0-17273 GCA_029204185.1 Lerista edwardsae | reverse complement strand
TCCCACTGCCACCACCACAACTGATGACACAAGCACTGTTTTTTTTTTAAATTATTGGGAAGACAGAGGTAGCTCTCTCTGGTGGCTTTAATTGTAGAGGCGTCCCTGCTTGTTTTGTCCCTTACAAGTGACCATAGTGACTGAGTGGATCAGCAGCTCTCCTTATTCCCTCTGTGTTTGTTTTGCTGTAAAGGGACTGCGTTGGAGCAGCTTAGGAAAGGCAAAAGGTTCTTTTTAGTTTTTGTTTTGGGTTCTTTTACTCTTGATGTGGGAGGATCCCCCCCCCCCATGATTCTCTCAGAGACTGCCATGCTCCTTTCACCTGGCACACAGCCCAGCCAAGCCGCAACAATAAAATAAAATGAACTCTGAAAAACTGGGCCTTCGCGAGGATCGAACTCGCGGCCGAGATACCCTGGATCCCCGCTGACCATCTTCAACCTTTTTGCAAAACACGGGGATCTGGGATTCAAACTCATGCCACCACCATGGCAGCCCCAGCAGGCTGGCTCGAGCACTCGAGCCGACAATTAAAGGATTAGAACACCTCTCAACCTGCGGTCTGACCCCGGCACATGCCTTATCCAAGCTGTTAACCGCAAGTCAACAAGCCGGCCCAGAGTTCAGCCCAGGACAACGAGCAACCACCTGAGGAACTCCAACCATGTGAGCCGGCAGAGCTGTCAAACTCCCAAGTCATTCCTTGAAAGCACCGCTTGCTGGCTGTCAAACCCCAATCCATTCCTCGAAAGCACCGCTCGCCGGCTGTCAAGCTCCCGAGCCATTCCTCGAAAGCACCGCTTACTAGCTGTCAAACTCGGAGGCGGCCAGGTCTTTCCCCGGGATCCCTGGCCACGTGGTTCGGGCAAACTGTCAAAGCCTTGAACCATCAAAGTCTCCCCTTAAAGCAGTGGTGTCATCTAAATGATTTAAGAACAGGTACTCACTTTTGATTGGCACGTGTCGGGACCCACCCACCGGAAGTGATGTCATAAGCCAGAAGTGATGTCGTGGCAGGAAGTGACATGAAAAAAGCCCTTTTTGAGGCCTCAGATGATTTTCAACTGACCCAACAGTTGCAACAGTATTCCACAGCACCCCCAGAACATGTTAAGGAGGCCTGGCATCATGTTAAAACCCCAGAGCAACTCATTTTTCAGTGGCAAGGAAAAGAAAGGCTCTGCTCGCTGCCTGCCTGCCTGCCTGGCTCTGAGAACATGCAGGCAACTCAAACATGCAGGAAATTCAAACGTTGCAGAGGGCGGAGTCAACAAGTGGGCGGGCGAATGGGCGGGGCCAGCTGTAACCCTAGAAACCGGTACTCGCGTACCCCCGCGTACCCCCTGCATGACATCACTGCCTTAAAGGGGAGGCCGACTTTATGAATGGGGTTTTATGAATGAGATCCATGTTTTGGTGAATGGGGAATGCATTTTGTGAATGGGAAACATGCTTTCCGAGGGAAAACTGTCATGTTGGGCTTCGTGCTTGCTTAGACTGTGTAGGGGTTGACACAAAATGGCTGCCGGTGGACAAGATGGATGCTGGCTCCTTTGGGGAGTGTGCCACAGCCATCGAGCCAGATCCTTGGGTCACGTTGTAGGTGCCAACACCTTCGATCTCAGCCAAAGACATTTACATGAAACTCCTGTGTGAACTCTTAATCTTGTACAGAAATGAACTGCCTTCTTTTCTTATGAAATGTATGATTGTCTTTGCCTTTCTCTGACCCCATGCCTTTGTCCCTTGTCACCCCAAACTCAATCAAGTCTTCTAGATCCCAATCAAATCTCTTTTGTCCCCTGTGTTCAGGCAATCCTCCACTTCCCCAATCCTTTGTGCCCGCAAGATTAGCCCTCTCCTCAGGGCGCCACTTGAAAAGGGCACAACCTGGGGAGTTCCCCAAATTCCCCTCGGACCAATCAAAGGTCCTAAAGCCCCAAATGACCAATGATCAGAGCAGAAGTGGATAAATGTATTTTATTGGTTCTTTAATTTTCTCCTTGTTTGAATACATAAATGTATAAATATGCCTGTTTTCGTCAAATTGGCATGCACTTAGGGTGCCTTTTTGCACATGCGATTTGCGACCTGTTGTGTCTTTATTGCAATAAATATACTTTCCGGAAATACCGTCGAGGTCCAGCTGGCATTATCTCGTCGACGTTAAACTTGGTAAGTTATAGCAGGGGTCTCGGGGGGATTGGTGGGCTTGAAGGTTTTGCGGATCTCAGCAGGAACGGGGAACGCACGCTGGGAAAAACGGACCTCTCAATCTTTGGGAACCCGGTCTCACCGCTTAAAGAGACAGGGAATTAGAGAAATCGCCTAAAATTATATGGGGAATTATATGGGAAATTTCCTCCCATATCACTTTTTTTTACTTGCTGGGTTAGATGAGGCTCTGCCTGCCCTACCTACACTGACTGCACCTCACTGCTAAATGTACTGAAGTTGTAATCCACAAGAAGATAAACAGAAACGCCATTCCCGAACAGAAGCTTCTGGGGGTTCCTTATCTCTCTAGTGCAACTTCTCTCCCCGAGTGAAACCACTCTGATAGGCATGCTCCAGCACGCCTTCTAATCCACCTTCAGATGCCTAGCATGACATACAAAAACACACATCAGTAAATAAAGATCCAATTCTGTACTTGAGGTGTCATGCCATGGCCTGCCCTTGTTCTGCCAACCTCTCACCTGGTCTCTCAAACTGTATTCAGAAGCTCTGGCAGACTATGTATCGTCATGTCTGGGGCGTTGTCAATGTTGCTGTGCTTGCATCCTTTATCTATCTATCTATCTATCTATCTATTTATTTATTTATATCCTGTATTTCTTCTCGAAGGGCACCCAGGGCAGCTCATGACAATTAAAAATATATAGCACTATGTCATATATAAAAACACCATCCTAAAAGCCAATCAGCGGCAAACAGCGGCAATAAAAACCATTGGCTAGGAAAATATTAAATAATTAATAAGAATTAATGAGCATCAGTCTGCAACCAGCAAGCATACCACTATAAAAACCTTACTGCGTTCTAAAGACTTCTTAGAAAAAGAAAGTCTTCCGGCCTCGTCAGAAGTGAAGAAGCAATTCTTAACTCAAAGGGAGGGAATTCCATAAAACAGGTGCCGCTACTGAAAAAGCCCTATTCCTGGCTGCTATCCCCTAACCACTCTTATTGGAGGTACATCAAAAGGGCCTTCTCAGATGATGGAGGAGATCAGGTTGGATTATACAGAAGGAAACAGTCTCACAGATATACTGATTCCAAGCTATAATGGGCTTTAAAGGTCAAAGCCAGCACCTTGAATTGGGCCTGCAACCAAGGGGAACCAGTGGCCCAACAGAGTCAAACTGCCCATCTCCAGCAACTGCATGAGTCCCTACATTTTGCACTAGTTGCAACTTCCAGACCATCTTCAAGGGCAGCCCAAGTAGATTGTGTTATAATAGTCTAATCTTAATGTCACCATGGCATGAACTACCATAGCCAGCTCTGACTGAGGCAGGTACAGCCACAGATGGCGCACCAGTTGAAATAGGGCAAAGGCCAGTGATGTCATTCAGGGGGAACGGACCAGAACGGGCGTTCTGGATCCTAACGGGCTCCGTGGCTGGTTCTGGGTTCCCGACAAGTGCCAATCAAAAGTGAGTTCCTGTTCCTAAATCATTTGAATGATACCACTGGCAAAGCCATAGCTGACACCTGTGCATTCAGAAGCAGCTGTAAATCCAGGAGAACCCCCAAGCTGCACGCCAGCTCTTGCAGAGGGAGTGCAACCCCATTCAGAGCAGACCAATAGTTCAGTACGTCCCTGGTGGATTTCTGAGTCAAGAGGAGGATTTCTCTCTTGTCTGGATTTAGGGCGCAATCCTAACCAACTTTCCAGCACTGACATAACTGTTCCAAATGGGCAGGTGCTGTATCCTGCAGTTGGGGGGCAGTCAGGGAGGCCTCCTCAAGGTAAGGGAATGTTTGTACCCTTACCTTGAAGCTGCATTGCCCTTACCCTGCTGCTGGAAAGTTGTTTAGGATTGCGCCTTTAGTTTCAGTTTCTCAGCCCTCATCCAGATCCCAACCACCTGCAGGCAGTGCTGCAGGACCATGACAGCCAACCCTGTATCTGGTAGAAAGGAGAGATGGAGCTAGTTTCATCAGTATACTGATGGCACCCATCTCCGAATCCCCATTTGACCTCTCCCAGCAGTTTCATGTAGATATTAAATACCATGGGGGACAATATTGAACCCTGCTGCACCCCATACCCAGCCACAACACCGAACGAGTGTCTCTCAATGCCACCATCTAGGACTTGCCGTCAAGGGAGGAGTGAAACCGCCAAAAACAGTGCCACCAATCCTCAACTCAGCCAACTGTTCCAGAAGGACACCATGATCAATAGTGTTAAAAGCCACTTGAGAAGTCCAAAAGGACCAGCAGAGATGTACTCCTCCCATCCAGTCCTTGGTGTAGGCCATTCACCAAAGCAACCTAGACCATCTCTGTCCCATAGCCCAGCCTGAAGCCATTACTTGTACGTCTTTCAGTACCAGCCTACCCTACTTGCTGTCAGTAGAATCTATCACTGGGTGCTGCCTCCCAAGCTAAGCCTCTTTCTCACCTGCAGCTTCTTTGCCCTCGTTTTGCTGCCTAATTTAATATGACAGAAGCATGTTCTTGCTTTCCATCACAGTATGACAATGTCCCTACCTTGCCCACACACTCCTGATTTTCATCCGCCCCAGAGTGTTTGAGGAGGTTGAATGGGCCCACATGTTGCTGCTTCAGTGAGAGAGACAGTCCAGTGTGACCTCAGGTTGATGGTGCTAGGGAGGGAGGGACTGGCCGTTCTGACCTCATGCTAATGGTGCCTTCCTGAAGGAAAATGCTACCATGGAAGCTGTTACTCCAGGGCCCATATGGTACACTTGTCCACGTATTAGAACATGCAAGTTTTGCCAGGACCTTGACCTGAAAATATACCGCTTTTCCACAAAAACAAGAGGTCGCCCCAACATAAGAGGAGTTCAAAATATATGACATTAAGTTTCATTAAAGGACTGACATCACAGAACTGATACAACAGAAGAGAAATCATAACCAAGGAAACAAGCTGTCGTTTAAGACTATAATATTGGAAGCAACTGGGATGTCATTGTTTTTAATGGATATCTACAAATATGGCTGTATATTGAGAATTTGAATCCCTATGTCAAAATTGGAAGCAGCAGTGAGAATTGGTTGTCAACCCAAGAAAGGGAAATCCAAAAAACGCAACACTAAACACTGTGAATAACTTGGTTATTCAGGAGTCAAAAGGCTTTGAACAGATAGAGCACCCCCAATCTGTAGTCCCTTTGTTTGAGTTTTCCATTGCCTAGACCAGGGGTAGGCAACCTTAAACACTCCAAGAGCCATTTGGACCCATTTTCTGGAGAAAAGAAAACCTCGGGAGCCACAAAACCCTTTTGACATCTAAAATGAAGATAATACTGCATATATCGTTTTTTTTACCTTTATGCTATGTATAAAAAAACTATAGGGAGTGGCAACAGGATGCAAGCATTTTGTTGTCTCATGCCTCCCTGGGGCACCTGTGGGCTGCTGTGAGATACAGGAAGCTGGACTAGATGGGCCTTTGGCCTGATCCAGCAGGGTTCTTCTTATGTTCTTATGAGCGATCGCGGCTGAAAATCGGGTCTCGACATTCGTCATTCGCTGTCTCCAGCTTTCTTTCTCTCCCACCCCCAACCCTGCTGCCAGTCCTCCACAGCCTTCCGATCGCGTGTAAAAAAACGAACGGCAGAACAAAAACCAGCCACCATGCTGCACCTTGCAGGGCAACGCGGCGGATTGCCCACTTGCAAAGAGCACATGCGACAAGCAGCAGCAGGATGGGCGGGCAGGGCAGACCCCAGAGCCGAGCCGAGCAGCTGCCCGTGCAACTGCTGCCACTATGGGGTGTGTTGTTTTTTTTCCAAAACGGTGGAGGATTTTTTATTTTTAGGTTTCCAAAAGGGGGATTCCAGGCTCGTGCACAGGAACTTTTGCAACTTGCACACCATCGATGCAAACAATCCCTCCACGTTGCAGAAAGAGGAACCGGGCAAAAGATCCTGGAAAACGGGCGGGGGACACACATACACAACTGCGAGACCCGGTGCTTTCCGTGCTTGTAAGTGGGAGCTGCCCCAATGCGTGCAAAACCAGGGGCAACTTTGCAACCCAACCGAGAGCGAGCCAGAAAGTTTTCCCCACCGGCTCTCTGCTGCACGCCGCCACCCCCTGCCACGCTCCATCCCAGCTCTGCGTGCGAAGCAATGCAAACACATGGAACAATCAACACAAAAAGCCACGCACCCTTCCAGCCGGCGGATCAGCTCTGGAGCTTTGCGGGTTGCCTTCTGCACAAGGCTATCCACGGACCAAGCGGGAGCCCAGTCGCCGCCGCCGCCAGCACACTCTCCCTGCTTCCCGGAGCAGTGTGCAGCGCGGGACTGGTGCCGAGCGGAGAGGCGCTCTCGGTAGCAGCTCCCGGCTCGGGGGGCTCGGAAGGAATGGGAGAAAAGGGGGTGATTCCCAACCTGCAGCCCTGAGCACAGTGCAGCCTACCGGGAGGGAGAGCAAGCCCACGGTCGCAGCCAATGCTGGGCGCCTCCTTTGCTACTTTCACCTGGACTCCAGAGCCGCAGCAGACGGTTAAAAGAGCCACATGCGGCTCCAAAATCATAGGTTGCTGACCCCAGGCCTAGACTTAGCTTCAGAGGAGTGAAAAGGTCACGGGGGGGGAATATGTCTTTTTTAAAATTAGGTGTGGACTCCATGCTCTGCTTGAAAGGCACTTTTCCTATTCCCCCAATAGGGGTAGGACTTATAAGACACTATTGGGACCTTCTTCTGATGTCACCTACTGAATGAAGAAATGGACCGACATGCCTCAGCTGCTCTCCAGCTGAGAGAAAGAGACGGGCTCCTGGGTCCACATATTGCTGACAAACACTTCATGTGAGGAAGGTACTGTGAAGCCTTGGCTAAGCTGGCCCATCGCCCCCTCCGGAGATGGCTGATCCACCTGGGGAAGCCCACCCCACCCCTGGCCTCCTAGGGCAAGCCCTGATCCAGTGAGCACTCAGTGGAGGGGCCACAGACACAGGTGATGGCAGTCCCTCACCCAAGCAAGGGGGAACAGTGCCTGACGACATGGTTTATGGTCCTCACACAAAATCCAAGTCTGACTGCTCTCTGTCGCATACTCCTTCTACTTTTGAAAGTAGGCTGGATGAAACAACGTAGACATTTCTTGCCTGAAGCACAGGAACATCATTTCAACTGAAAATTATACTTCCAACAACAAGGGAAAAATGGGCCACCATCAATCTCCCAAGGCTATTGCATCACTCAGTCCAGTCCATATTTAAGGGAAGCTTGTCAAAAGTCTAAACTGACAACTGTGCCACTTACTTATGTCTTGTCTTAAAGTTCATGGCCTTTGGGATGGTGAAGCAGAAGGAAGTTCAAAAAAATCAGCCTGAAGTTTTACTGAATGCAAGTAGTGATAGGTGACATCCCCTTAGCTCACCTCAAAAACTTTTTAAGCTTTACTGCAGAATATAGTATTTAATTCTTGACAAAAGTTTCAAATCCCATGCACCCTAGTAGGAAAGGATGGCCAAGAAACATGGAATATTCACTTTTTCTGAATCCATTTGGGAAGCAGAAGTCAGTCCTATGATCACTGACAACAGGAGCATCACGTCTAATTGGGGAGAGGCTGCCAACACCTCTCTTTTCCCTAGTGAGTACTCCTAACATCCAGTTAGCCCCCCTTCTCAAAGTTTATCTGGGTTGCTCTGGAAGAGTATGGGGGGACTGGCAGGGAACATAAGAAAAGCCTTATCAGGCCAAGGGCCCATCTAGTCCAGCTTCCTGTATCACACAGTGGCCCATAAGATGCCCCAAAGGGCATGCAAGACAAAGGGAAGGATGACTAGTGGTGAGAGTGTACCACATTCCAAGCTGGATCCAAAGTTGAAGGGCTCTGGATCTGTCTCAAAATGGGGTGAAGCTTTTCAAATAGGATGTAGTCATATTTTCATCTCCCCCAATTGTGATTCTCTACCATCACAAAATGAAGAACACATCACATAGAGATGAAGAAACCATTGCAGGTCTTTCATCAATTTTACACAGAGGTGGTCCTTGCATTTTTGCTCCATACCTAGCTCCATAGTTCCATACCTAGAGGTGGTCCTAGCCTTTTTGAACCCCAGGGCAAGCCCTCCAAGGCCACTCCCAGGGCACAAAAAAGTTGCCCCCCAGGTACGCTTCTGCCCATACCACAGATCCTGTATCCACAGTTTCAATTATCCACAGATGTAGGGGCCCCCATGCAGCCATTAACATGATTTAGAGATTTAACCCAGCAAAAATGGTCTTGCTTAACACAGTCATATAAACAAACAAGCAATGTAGCAACTATTTGCCAGCATGGAGGAATATTTAGCCTTTTGTTATTTATCATCCTGCATCTAATGAATTGGACTGCAGTCCATGAAAGTTTATGCTGGAATAAATTGGTTTGCCTTTAAGGTGCCACAAAATTCCTTCTTACTTTTCCTTTCATTTATTGTAGAGCATCTGGGGGCCCCAAACGCTTATTTTACTGCAAATATATGCTATAAATACAGTAATTTCATTTAAACCCCAAACTAAGGGCGCAATCCTACACTGTGCTGAAATGGCAAGGCCGGCCGGCTAACACCATATCCTGGTGCAGTATAGGTGAGGCTGGAGCCTCCCCACGACAAGGGAGCCTCTGTGCTCCTCGGATCTGCACCCGCTAAAGAATGGGTGCAGATCCAAGAAGACAGCGCGGCCTGAATCAGGGCCTTGCAGACGGGCTTAGGATGTGACCGTATGGCCACCTCCCAAGCCCGCCCATGTCCCACCCAAGTCCCGCCCCACCTCCCTCCAATCCCAGTGCTGCCTCGGCACGGAGCCTCCCTAACACTGACTGCCTTTGGTTGGCGCGAGAGAGGCTCAGCGTGGGCACAGCAGGGCTGGCACTGCCTGCAGCGCCGGTCTGGTTGCTCGAGCACTGACGCGGGGGTGCAGCTCGGCACCCCTGCATCAGCGCTAAGTGCACAGTGTCGGCACAACCCCGTGGTGCCAAGGCTGCATAGTCTATAGGATTGTGCTGCCCGTCTAAGCGATTTCTGTAACAGCACAATCCCATGTATACTTACTCATAAGTAAATCCCATTGAGCTTAATGGGACTAACTCCCAAGTCATTGTACCTATGTACAATGCAACCAGGTCCGTACACAATCCAGCAAGCAGCATTCTCTCCAGTGTCATGCAGAGTCAACTAAAATTCCCTAGTTCCACTACAGTACAGTGCTTTTATAATAGGAACTTGGGCTGAGTTCTGTAGGAAGAAAGCAATATAGCATCTAGCAATCTGGGTCACTGCACCATATAAGGCACAATACCTTCAAAGCCTCTGATCTTCTCTGTATTTCATGCAGTATATTTCCCTAGATATTAAAAGGAATAGAATAGATCTAGTTCTTCTGTGTACTACAATTTATACAGAGACCTGACAGAAAGGAGGGCATTTTTGGCAGTGATGAAAAGTGCCCCTTTCAGAGATCCCGAATCCATCTGCTGGTTCAGATCCATCTGCTGATCCAAAAAGCATGACTCTTAATCCTTTTTCACTATGCAACATTGAGTAGGATTACTGTTTCCAGGAAGACTATCATCTAATGGCGCTGAAGTTGCAGCTATGATTTATTTACTTATTGCTGCCAGCCTGGCTTCAGTTAGGAGTGGGAGGAGAACCCCTTCAGATGATCTCAGGGAACGAGCTGGCTCAAATGGCACCTTCTTAGAAACATACCCTGCAAAGTGACTTAAACATGAAAACCAGCACCATGACTTGTGCTTGGAAAAGAACTGGCAGCCAGTGTGGCAGCGGGAGCAATGGTCTGACAGAGCCAAATCGCCAAGCTCCTGAGACGACACGCACCACTGTGTTCTGCACTAACTGCAGTGTCCAGACAGCCTTCAAAGGCAACCCCAAGCATAGAATGTCATGCCCTGATGTCCCCAAGGCATGAACCATCCTAGTCAGGTTTTACTGTTTCATGTATGAACACAACTGGTGCACCAGCCTAATCTGGGCAACCCCCACCTATTGCTGGGCTATTGCCACATTCTGGTGATCCAGGACCAGAGGAAAAATAAACTGTTTCCTAAACTGTGAACCTGCTGTCACTGGGGGACTATAATCCCTTTTAGGTCAGGTTGACAATCCAAGCATTGTTGTCGTCAACATAGTTGATGCTATTGTTATTAGATGGTCAATCATGTTGATAGCCATTGAGAGGTCCAGCAGGTCCAACAGAGACACATTCCCCCTGTCCAGTCCCTGGGGCAGATCATCCACCAGGGTGACGAAGGCCACCTCTGTCCCAAGAATAATCTGGCCTGTAACCAGACTGAAAAGGGTCCACACAACCCACTCCATCCAAGACCCGCTGGAGCTAAGACACTACAAAAAATGGGAGGTTTGAAACTGACCACTAATTATTCAATATGGTGAGGTACGGAGGAATTTTTTCAGAGGGAGCAGATCACAGCCAGCTTCTATATTACTAGCAACACCCCTTTCCTCAGAGATGGATTAATCTCTCTCACTGCCCGCACCGCCCCGCGCCCAGGAAGATTGAATAACAAGGGTCATGCAGGCAGGCGGAAGGCCTCACATTTCAAACGATCCTTGCCACATCCTCAGATTGTACAAGCTGGAAAGTATCCAGAATAACCGGACCCACAAACCCCACAGGGATAACGACAGACACTGCCAATATGGAGTTCAACTTATGAATTCTCCGGTGTCTCACAGCAGAGCCAGTCCTTCCACGTGGGTAGCTCCTCCTCCTCAGATAGGCGGGTCAGTTCCAAGTCTTCCTGAGGGGCGGGGCGCCCGGAAGTCTCCCAGACTGGCCTGCACCTTGCAAGTGCTCCAGCAGACCAGACAGAAAGCGAAAGTGAAACTGACATCGCGAACAACGCTTTGAGCTTTTTTTCTTCACTACACATTCCCAGAGCTTATTTTTAGTAGCAATCTTGGTTGCTGGGCATTCTGGGGTGCGTTTTGCCTCAGCGCCTCGATCTTCCTCTGCCTCACGATTGCGGAGCGATTCTCAAGGTAAGGGAACAGCTTGACTTATTTACCTCAGGGCTGTATTGTGGCTGCATTGGCGCTGGACATTTGGAGAAGACTGGACCCTCATTGAAATCAATGGGACTTACATTTGGCATATACATGCATGTGTTTGCTCGAACTGTACACGGGGGTTACGTCCATGCACACAAACATATTCATGCACAATGCATTGTGCTGCATGAGCCTAAACTAAAGATATGCATACACCTTTGCAATGAAAACCCAACTTAATTATTTTTAAGAGAAATTATTTTAAAAGAAAAAGTATTTTAAGGGGGGAAACTCTTTTACAAGGGGTCAGTTTAGAGCAAAAGGGGAGAACAGAGGCTAGACTCTTTCCCTGTCCACTGCTTGCTCCCACTTTCCCCTCATGCTGCTTTTCTCCCTATGGGGCTGTAAACATGTGCTTGCATGAATAAACACATTTCAAATGCTGTAGGAGGAACATTTGCATAGTGCAAGAGGGAGCAATTTTGCAGAGTTTGCAGTTGACCACCCCAACCATTTCTCCAGTTGAAATATCCCTCTCCCAAAGGTGATTTTCTTTTTTCAAAAAAGGCCATCAGGCTTGCAACGTGTATTTGTATACACGTGTATTTGTATACATATTGTTTCAGGCCTAAGAAGTACTGCTGCATATGTAAGGCATGGGCCCATCCAGCCTAAAATGCAAACAAAATGTGTTTTTCCCCTTCCTTTTCACTTTGTATGCATTGTCCTGTTTGGTCCTAAACAGCATGACCCATTATGTATGATGGCTTTTGACCAATTAAACAATTACGCCTGTGGTCTGCAAAAGGAAAAAAAAGAACCTTTTCTGTTGTTAACAAGTGATCTGTCATTTGTATTATGCTCCGTGGGGTTGTTTCCTTTCGATGCTCAGCAAATAAGAGAAAAAAATTACATATCTCTAGCAGGCTCCTATTTTTTTTTAATTAACTTCACCATACTGTGTAGAATCTTAATTTTCAGGATTTTCTTCTTGTGTTAGGGGTGTATCGAATGCTCATTACATTGACCACCGTCTCCTTTGGCAAGACCAGTGTTTCTCAAGCTGGTGGGTCGTGACCCACCTGCCTGGGAAGTACTGGCTGATGCCACTTTAAGGGGCAGGGGGAAGGCAGAGACACAATCCCCAGGATCATGCTACTGCCTGGAGTGAAGGTTTCTTTTTCACTTACTTGGAGATAGTGCTGGCCTCGGGGGGGGGGTGTGCGTGTGCGCGGAGCCTTGTAGAAGCTTCCACAATGCTCCCCAAGCCTCCAGTTAGCTAAGAATAGCGATAGGAAACAACTTCCGGCTTTTTATCGTGAAACCGGAAGTGGTTTCCAATCACTATTTTTAGTTAATTGGATGCTGGGGATTGCATTGCTGCTGCAGCTCCACCCCCACCAACACTGAGGGGGTTCTCTCCTCCCCCAGAGAACTTTGGGATCCACTGGGCTAGGCTGCCTAGGTTGGAGAATGAGGCACTGTGCTTCAGTGTTTAACGTCTGCATGAAACTGCCGAATGAGGTCAACTGGAGATTTGGATAAAGTGCTATCAGTATGCTGATGAAACCGAACTCTCTTTCTCTTTTTCATCTAACTGAGGTGGAGCACAGTAAAAAGACTGTGAGCGCAATCCTAAACTGGAGCTAGGCTGCCATAAGCTAAGCCAGCAAAGTGTGGCGATCACAAGGGCCACCATAAAGAGTTTTTGGATTACTCTCGGAGTCAGGGAGGATGGCTCACATCTGTGTGCTGGCCTCTCTGACTCCGAGAGTGGTCCAAACATACTTCACGGTGGCCCTTGTGCCAGCCAAACTTTGCTGGCTTAGCTTATGCAGTGGTGGCAGTGCACACCATATCCTAACCACAGCGTCCAGGCTGGCCAGTCCTATATGGGCTAAATAGCTAGCGCAGATCCAAGTAGCTCCATAAGGCTTATAATTTAATAATATTATTTATAAAAATGCACCCTTGGAATAAAAACACATGACACCGCTTTCTGGAGTTTTTGTCAAAAAAAATCTGCAAAAAAAAGGTGAAAAAATCACACCTTTAATAATAATGTCACATGTATAACTCTAACGTGAATATATTGCTCTAATGGTATATGAAAAATGAAGGCTCTAACAACACATGATGTAGAAAATGTGGCAAGCAATGGGGAAAAAATTAAATAATGAAGGTTTCAAGGCTCTCTGGCACACAGAGGTAAAAGTAAGGTAAAGGTTTCCCCACGACCGAATGGTCTAGTCGTGACTGACTATAGGGGGCAGTGCTCATCTCTAAGCCGAAGAGCCAGCATTTGTCCAAGGACAAGCTTCCGTGGTCATGTGGCCAGCATGACTATACGCCGTGGTGCACGGAACACTGTTACCTTCCCACCGAAGTGGGCCCTATTGATCTACTCGCATTTTTAGGTGCTTTCCAACTGCTAGGTTGGCAGAAGCTGGGACAAGCAACAGGAGCTCACTCCATTGGTCTCGAACTGCCAACCTTCCGGCCAGCAAGTTCAGCAACAGCGGTTTAACCCGCAGTGCCACCATGTCCCTTACTGGCACACAGAATGGATGCACAATTTAGTGCCCAATCCTATCCAACTTTGCAGCCCCAAGGTTAGGGGGCCTCCATGATTTCCTCATCACCACAGATTGCAGCACACACCCTATTGGGATGGCTACATCAGGGCTGGAAAATTGGATAGAACTTGGCCCTTAATCATTTTAAACCAGTCATCAGGTTAGGGCTTATTTCGCTGACTTCAGTGGACTAGTTGGAAAGACAATAATGGAGTCCGCAGTAGGACAGATGTTATCCAGCAGTGCATTCAACATTTCACAGCCAGTTCAACAATGCAGCACAGTATTTGCTTATGATCTTTTCTCCAATGCCCTGTAACATGCTACAGCATTTGAAGGATTGCTTACACTTTGAACTCCACCACTGACAATGTGAGCTAACCACAGCACTTGGCAGAAGAGTGTTTTCAGCAGTTACGACCTTTCTTTAAAGGAAAAAAAAATCCCAGACTAATGAGGTGGTTGAAAGTGTTCCCTTGGAGCTGCTGTGGAGAGAGTCTCCTTTTCCTTTCATGTTGAAAAAATTCCCATGAATTGGTGTCCTTCTTCATTTGCATCTCCCAGTTAGATTTTGATCAAGGATTTCTTTGCTCACATTGGTTCTGAGATCCTGTGTAATCAGAAGCCCAATATGGCTGGCAGATAATCAATGTGTCCCAGCAGTTGGCTGGAAAGCATGTTAATTTCTTCGCCTTGGCTGCTGCGAACTGTGCAGATGCCCAAATAACAGTCAGATTTAGCAAAGCTCCTTATAGGTAGATTGAAAGAAGCCTGGCATGGATTGGACAGGATCTCATTAGGAATGTAAATGTCTTTCCTCATTCAAAACATGGGTCATCCTACCCGGGGCAGCATCCAGAATCACATTATTTTGAGTCCAGGTATAGGGGAAGGAGAGGACAGCATGACTTTTTATATTCTGCAAACCTCAACAAGCCGCAGGTAGCCATCTCTGCATGATGACTCAGGGAACAGGTAGTTTCAGAAATCCTATTTTATCATTTAACCTTTTCAGGGCACAATCCTAACCTGCGCTGGAATAGACAGGCCAACTCACCTGCACTGCATCCTAACAACGTTAGGAGGCAGCAGCAGCTCAGCACAGGGCAAAGGAATATTTTTCCCCTTGCCCCGGGATAAGCCCCAGCCAGCGAAATAGCAGACGCAAGTCCACGTGGCCAGGCGTGGCCAGAATCAGGCCCACCCAACCCAGAGACAGGGGTTTGGATACAACCCAATGGCCATGTCCTGTCTCTGCCCGCTCTCCGCCTTTGACGCCACCCTGTTATGCCTCCCGCCTGCCTCCGGCATGATCTTGGCATAGCCCTGCGCCAGAATAGCTAAGCCAGCACTCGACTGGCGCAGCTGGAGCCAGTGCTCCTGCTTGCACCTGCCCCGCAACTGAATCTGTGGCGCAGACAAGCCTTATGGCACGTTTATGACAGCACTCGTCCAGCACAAGAGCACTGCACCAGCGCAACACCAGGTAAGGATTGCACCCTCGGAGTGTTTGTGTTCACAGTGCTAAGCATTTGAATACGGTGGCCGCCATCAGCATCAAACAAACTTGGTCAGCAGCCTAGGGCCAGTGGATATTTTAGGGGCCACCAACTTGAATTGGAAGTCATTGTGATCCCTAATCCATTTGCCCTCCTGCTTTCCCAGCACTCCATAGGGAAGAAGGAAGGAGGCCATTCTGAAGGAGGCGCAGGTCTCTTTCTGGGAAGAACGGGAAGCCTCTTCAGGGTTTTGTTTGTTTCATTGGTCGGTGGTTGTTGTTTTTAACGCAGAGGCCCCACAAACTCCTTACGGCAGTCCTAAAATAATCTCCGACAGCAAACAAAGCTGTGCACTGCCAGAACACCAACAGGGAGGTGAGCAATTTGAAGAAGGCCCATCAACCAAGATAA
Organism: Lerista edwardsae; assembly: GCA_029204185.1. Taxonomy (NCBI): domain Eukaryota; kingdom Metazoa; phylum Chordata; class Lepidosauria; order Squamata; family Scincidae; genus Lerista; species Lerista edwardsae. The sequence continues at coordinate 1,553 of JAJKFI010035124.1, read as the reverse complement.
GCCAACAGGGAAGGGAACCCCAGGTGCAGAGGGTAGAATGGGATGGCAACAAGTATGGGAAGAGGGTGGGTTTGGTGGCAGCAGCGTCTGTGAAATCCAAATCCACTTCCTGGACCCAATCCCCCGACTAGGTCAAGATGGGCTTGTGCAATTTCACTGACAGCCTTAGAGCCTTACCCAGTGGAGATTTCTGGGACTGCCCCCCAGCCAGCTGCAGGATGCTGTGCACACCCTTTTGGCATGGCTGCATCAGCAGGAGGAAGTATAGGATAGGACAGTAAGTACGTGACAAGCAGTCAATTCATGATTTTGAGACCCAGAACAGATGAAACACCAATTGAATATGCCATGAACAGCTAATTCAGGATTTTTAGTTCATGTGTTCCTTTTAACACCTGAATTTACAGCAGTGAAGTCCAGCCCTAAAAGCATCAACACATTTCAGTTCCTACAGTGTCAGTGCAGTATTCTGTGGCAGTCACTCCCACAGAAAATGCCCAGGTCCACAGTAGATCAATGCTCAAGAGGCTGAACGTTTAAGAAACAGGAGTTGTCTTTTTGCTCTCGAGAGATAAGAAAGTCAACATCCCTTGGAAGCTTTTATCCCCTGCCTTTGCTCAATATATTTACACATTTTTTCCCCAAGAAAATATAATGAACATATTGATAATGTAACGAAGAGTTCACACTGCATAATTTGCATGTATAACATGAGGGTGACAAATGTGGTGAAAGAAGGTAACACAATTGTGACATTTAATGGGGGGGAAGAAGTCTACTTTTTTGTCGTATTTTTATAAGCCTAAAGTATATGGCATTTGTGATGATAATCCAAAACTCGCATCTTACCAAGCACAAGGAAATGAAGTGACCAGCTTCTCAGATGTGCCAGCAAACTGGCACGCGACCAAGTTTGTTCTTAAGCAAGGCATGTATTAGAGGGGAGCATGCAGGGTCAGCCCTGAGTCAGGCAGATGCGGTTTGCATCAGCATGTCTGGGGAGGAGGTGAGGGGGCAGTTGATTCTGCCTCCCTCCAGCCTGCCAAGGGTATGAGCCACATCGGCCCACTTCTTGCTTGCTAAAGAAAATGGAAAGCAGATCATCTGCTTCCATTCTGTGCCCCACCACACGGTTTTCCCAACCCAGGAAGTGTAGGGCTCCTGGTGTTATGTAACAGGACTACATGAGCAATAGAGCTGCTTCATTCATGCATTCCTTTTAAATAAAACCAAGAGTCTCCCACTTTCTGATCTGCAAAAACTGTGCAATGGAGCACAGTAAGGGGCTTGATTTTAGTTCACTGTGGCAGATTAGATGTATCATAGTAATATAACAGCTTGCCTACTGAAGTAGTACAAAGCCCCAGGCAGTGTAGATTCTTCCCATGCCAACAGGGTAACAAGAGAGGCCCTAGCCCTATGGAAGCCCATGCTATTTCTCCTCTGTTCAGAAGGGATGGGTCTAAATTTCTGGTCCAGTTTTTCCATTAGCAAATTTAAACAACTCCTTAGGGTATAGATCACTTTATTGCTGAATTTGCGCTCTCTCTCTC
>JAJKFI010035123.1:0-17251 GCA_029204185.1 Lerista edwardsae | reverse complement strand
TCCCACTGCCACCACCACAACTGATGACACAAGCACTGTTTTTTTTTAAATTATTGGGAAGACAGAGGTAGCTCTCTCTGGTGGCTTTAATTGTAGAGGCGTCCCTGCTTGTTTTGTCCCTTACAAGTGACCATAGTGACTGAGTGGATCAGCAGCTCTCCTTATTCCCTCTGTGTTTGTTTTGCTGTAAAGGGACTGCGTTGGAGCAGCTTAGGAAAGGCAAAAGGTTCTTTTTAGTTTTTGTTTTGGGTTCTTTTACTCTTGATGTGGGAGGATCCCCCCCCCCCATGATTCTCTCAGAGACTGCCATGCTCCTTTCACCTGGCACACAGCCCAGCCAAGCCGCAACAATAAAATAAAATGAACTCTGAAAAACTGGGCCTTCGCGAGGATCGAACTCGCGGCCGAGATACCCTGGATCCCCGCTGACCATCTTCAACCTTTTTGCAAAACACGGGGATCTGGGATTCAAACTCATGCCACCACCATGGCAGCCCCAGCAGGCTGGCTCGAGCACTCGAGCCGACAATTAAAGGATTAGAACACCTCTCAACCTGCGGTCTGACCCCGGCACATGCCTTATCCAAGCTGTTAACCGCAAGTCAACAAGCCGGCCCAGAGTTCAGCCCAGGACAACGAGCAACCACCTGAGGAACTCCAACCATGTGAGCCGGCAGAGCTGTCAAACTCCCAAGTCATTCCTTGAAAGCACCGCTTGCTGGCTGTCAAACCCCAATCCATTCCTCGAAAGCACCGCTCGCCGGCTGTCAAGCTCCCGAGCCATTCCTCGAAAGCACCGCTTACTAGCTGTCAAACTCGGAGGCGGCCAGGTCTTTCCCCGGGATCCCTGGCCACGTGGTTCGGGCAAACTGTCAAAGCCTTGAACCATCAAAGTCTCCCCTTAAAGCAGTGGTGTCATCTAAATGATTTAAGAACAGGTACTCACTTTTGATTGGCACGTGTCGGGACCCACCCACCGGAAGTGATGTCATAAGCCAGAAGTGATGTCGTGGCAGGAAGTGACATGAAAAAAGCCCTTTTTGAGGCCTCAGATGATTTTCAACTGACCCAACAGTTGCAACAGTATTCCACAGCACCCCCAGAACATGTTAAGGAGGCCTGGCATCATGTTAAAACCCCAGAGCAACTCATTTTTCAGTGGCAAGGAAAAGAAAGGCTCTGCTCGCTGCCTGCCTGCCTGCCTGGCTCTGAGAACATGCAGGCAACTCAAACATGCAGGAAATTCAAACGTTGCAGAGGGCGGAGTCAACAAGTGGGCGGGCGAATGGGTGGGGCCAGCTGTAACCCTAGAAACCGGTACTCGCGTACCCCCGCGTACCCCCTGCATGACATCACTGCCTTAAAGGGGAGGCCGACTTTATGAATGGGGTTTTATGAATGAGATCCATGTTTTGGTGAATGGGGAATGCATTTTGTGAATGGGAAACATGCTTTCCGAGGGAAAACTGTCATGTTGGGCTTCGTGCTTGCTTAGACTGTGTAGGGGTTGACACAAAATGGCTGCCGGTGGACAAGATGGATGCTGGCTCCTTTGAGGAGTGTGCCACAGCCATCGAGCCAGATCCTTGGGTCACGTTGTAGGTGCCAACACCTTCAATCTCAGCCAAAGACATTTACATGAAACTCCTGTGTGAACTCTTAATCTTGTACAGAAATGAACTGCCTTCTTTTCTTATGAAATGTATGATTGTCTTTGCCTTTCTCTGACCCCATGCCTTTGTCCCTTGTCACCCCAAACTCAATCAAGTCTTCTAGATCCCAATCAAATCTCTTTTGTCCCCTGTGTTCAGGCAATCCTCCACTTCCCCAATCCTTTGTGCCCGCAAGATTAGCCCTCTCCTCAGGGCGCCACTTGAAAAGGGCACAACCTGGGGAGTTCCCCAAATTCCCCTCGGACCAATCAAAGGTCCTAAAGCCCCAAATGACCAATGATCAGAGCAGAAGTGGATAAATGTATTTTATTGGTTCTTTAATTTTCTCCTTGTTTGAATACATAAATGTATAAATATGCCTGTTTTCGTCAAATTGGCATGCACTTAGGGTGCCTTTTTGCACATGCGATTTGCGACCTGTTGTGTCTTTATTGCAATAAATATACTTTCCGGAAATACCGTCGAGGTCCAGCTGGCATTATCTCGTCGACGTTAAACTTGGTAAGTTATAGCAGGGGTCTCGGGGGGATTGGTGGGCTTGAAGGTTTTGCGGATCTCAGCAGGAACGGGGAACGCACGCTGGGAAAAACGGACCTCTCAATCTTTGGGAACCCTGTCTCACCGCTTAAAGAGACAGGGAATTAGAGAAATCGCCTAAAATTATATGGGGAATTATATGGGAAATTTCCTCCCATATCACTTTTTTTTACTTGCTGGGTTAGATGAGGCTCTGCCTGCCCTACCTACACTGACTGCACCTCACTGCTAAATGTACTGAAGTTGTAATCCACAAGAAGATAAACAGAAACGCCATTCCCGAACAGAAGCTTCTGGGGGTTCCTTATCTCTCTAGTGCAACTTCTCTCCCCGAGTGAAACCACTCTGATAGGCATGCTCCAGCACGCCTTCTAATCCACCTTCAGATGCCTAGCATGACATACAAAAACACACATCAGTAAATAAAGATCCAATTCTGTACTTGAGGTGTCATGCCATGGCCTGCCCTTGTTCTGCCAACCTCTCACCTGGTCTCTCAAACTGTATTCAGAAGCTCTGGCAGACTATGTATCGTCATGTCTGGGGCGTTGTCAATGTTGCTGTGCTTGCATCCTTTATCTATCTATCTATCTATTTATTTATTTATATCCTGTATTTCTTCTCGAAGGGCACCCAGGGCAGCTCATGACAATTAAAAATATATAGCACTATGTCATATATAAAAACACCATCCTAAAAGCCAATCAGCGGCAAACAGCGGCAATAAAAACCATTGGCTAGGAAAATATTAAATAATTAATAAGAATTAATGAGCATCAGTCTGCAACCAGCAAGCATACCACTATAAAAACCTTACTGCGTTCTAAAGACTTCTTAGAAAAAGAAAGTCTTCCGGCCTCGTCAGAAGTGAAGAAGCAATTCTTAACTCAAAGGGAGGGAATTCCATAAAACAGGTGCCGCTACTGAAAAAGCCCTATTCCTGGCTGCTATCCCCTAACCACTCTTATTGGAGGTACATCAAAAGGGCCTTCTCAGATGATGGAGGAGATCAGGTTGGATTATACAGAAGGAAACAGTCTCACAGATATACTGATTCCAAGCTATAATGGGCTTTAAAGGTCAAAGCCAGCACCTTGAATTGGGCCTGCAACCAAGGGGAACCAGTGACTGCCCATCTCCAGCAACTGCATGAGTCCCTACATTTTGCACTAGTTGCAACTTCCAGACCATCTTCAAGGGCAGCCCAAGTAGATTGTGTTATAATAGTCTAATCTTAATGTCACCATGGCATGAACTACCATAGCCAGCTCTGACTGAGGCAGGTACAGCCACAGATGGCGCACCAGTTGAAATAGGGCAAAGGCCAGTGATGTCATTCAGGGGGAACGGACCAGAACGGGCGTTCTGGATCCTAACGGGCTCCGTGGCTGGTTCTGGGTTCCCGACAAGTGCCAATCAAAAGTGAGTTCCTGTTCCTAAATCATTTGAATGATACCACTGGCAAAGCCATAGCTGACACCTGTGCATTCAGAAGCAGCTGTAAATCCAGGAGAACCCCCAAGCTGCACGCCAGCTCTTGCAGAGGGAGTGCAACCCCATTCAGAGCAGACCAATAGTTCAGTACGTCCCTGGTGGATTTCTGAGTCAAGAGGAGGATTTCTCTCTTGTCTGGATTTAGGGCGCAATCCTAACCAACTTTCCAGCACTGACATAACTGTTCCAAATGGGCAGGTGCTGTATCCTGCAGTTGGGGGGCAGTCAGGGAGGCCTCCTCAAGGTAAGGGAATGTTTGTACCCTTACCTTGAAGCTGCATTGCCCTTACCCTGCTGCTGGAAAGTTGTTTAGGATTGCGCCTTTAGTTTCAGTTTCTCAGCCCTCATCCAGATCCCAACCACCTGCAGGCAGTGCTGCAGGACCATGACAGCCAACCCTGTATCTGGTAGAAAGGAGAGATGGAGCTAGTTTCATCAGTATACTGATGGCACCCATCTCCGAATCCCCATTTGACCTCTCCCAGCAGTTTCATGTAGATATTAAATACCATGGGGGACAATATTGAACCCTGCTGCACCCCATACCCAGCCACAACACCGAATGAGTGTCTCTCAATGCCACCATCTAGGACTTGCCGTCAAGGGAGGAGTGAAACCGCCAAAAACAGTGCCCCCAATCCTCAACTCAGCCAACTGTTCCAGAAGGACACCATGATCGATAGTGTTAAAAGCCACTTGAGAAGTCCAAAAGGACCAGCAGAGATGTACTCCTCCCATCCAGTCCTTGGTGTAGGCCATTCACCAAAGCAACCTAGACCATCTCTGTCCCATAGCCCAGCCTGAAGCCATTACTTGTACGTCTTTCAGTACCAGCCTACCCTACTTGCTGTCAGTAGAATCTATCACTGGGTGCTGCCTCCCAAGCTAAGCCTCTTTCTCACCTGCAGCTTCTTTGCCCTCGTTTTGCTGCCTAATTTAATATGACAGAAGCATGTTCTTGCTTTCCATCACAGTATGACAATGTCCCTACCTTGCCCACACACTCCTGATTTTCATCCGCCCCAGAGTGTTTGAGGAGGTTGAATGGGCCCACATGTTGCTGCTTCAGTGAGAGAGACAGTCCAGTGTGACCTCAGGTTGATGGTGCTAGGGAGGGAGGGACTGGCCGTTCTGACCTCATGCTAATGGTGCCTTCCTGAAGGAAAATGCTACCATGGAAGCTGTTACTCCAGGGCCCATATGGTACACTTGTCCACGTATTAGAACATGCAAGTTTTGCCAGGACCTTGACCTGAAAATATACCGCTTTTCCACAAAAACAAGAGGTCGCCCCAACATAAGAGGAGTTCAAAATATATGACATTAAGTTTCATTAAAGGACTGACATCACAGAACTGATACAACAGAAGAGAAATCATAACCAAGGAAACAAGCTGTCGTTTAAGACTATAATATTGGAAGCAACTGGGATGTCATTGTTTTTAATGGATATCTACAAATATGGCTGTATATTGAGAATTTGAATCCCTATGTCAAAATTGGAAGCAGCAGTGAGAATTGGTTGTCAACCCAAGAAAGGGAAATCCAAAAAACGCAACACTAAACACTGTGAATAACTTGGTTATTCAGGAGTCAAAAGGCTTTGAACAGATAGAGCACCCCCAATCTGTAGTCCCTTTGTTTGAGTTTTCCATTGCCTAGACCAGGGGTAGGCAACCTTAAACACTCCAAGAGCCATTTGGACCCATTTTCTGGAGAAAAGAAAACCTCGGGAGCCACAAAACCCTTTTGACATCTAAAATGAAGATAATACTGCATATATCGTTTTTTTTACCTTTATGCTATGTATAAAAAAACTATAGGGAGTGGCAACAGGATGCAAGCATTTTGTTGTCTCATGCCTCCCTGGGGCACCTGTGGGCTGCTGTGAGATACAGGAAGCTGGACTAGATGGGCCTTTGGCCTGATCCAGCAGGGTTCTTCTTATGTTCTTATGAGCGATCGCGGCTGAAAATCGGGTCTCGACATTCGTCATTCGCTGTCTCCAGCTTTCTTTCTCTCCCACCCCCAACCCTGCTGCCAGTCCTCCACAGCCTTCCGATCGCGTGTAAAAAAACGAACGGCAGAACAAAAACCAGCCACCATGCTGCACCTTGCAGGGCAACGCGGCGGATTGCCCACTTGCAAAGAGCACATGCGACAAGCAGCAGCAGGATGGGCGGGCAGGGCAGACCCCAGAGCCGAGCCGAGCAGCTGCCCGTGCAACTGCTGCCACTATGGGGTGTGTTGTTTTTTTTCCAAAACGGTGGAGGATTTTTTATTTTTAGGTTTCCAAAAGGGGGATTCCAGGCTCGTGCACAGGAACTTTTGCAACTTGCACACCATCGATGCAAACAATCCCTCCACGTTGCAGAAAGAGGAACCGGGCAAAAGATCCTGGAAAACGGGCGGGGGACACACATACACAACTGCGAGACCCGGTGCTTTCCGTGCTTGTAAGTGGGAGCTGCCCCAATGCGTGCAAAACCAGGGGCAACTTTGCAACCCAACCGAGAGCGAGCCAGAAAGTTTTCCCCACCGGCTCTCTGCTGCACGCCGCCACCCCCTGCCACGCTCCATCCCAGCTCTGCGTGCGAAGCAATGCAAACACATGGAACAATCAACACAAAAAGCCACGCACCCTTCCAGCCGGCGGATCAGCTCTGGAGCTTTGCGGGTTGCCTTCTGCACAAGGCTATCCACGGACCAAGCGGGAGCCCAGTCGCCGCCGCCGCCAGCACACTCTCCCTGCTTCCCGGAGCAGTGTGCAGCGCGGGACTGGTGCCGAGTGGAGAGGCGCTCTCGGTAGCAGCTCCCGGCTCGGGGGGCTCGGAAGGAATGGGAGAAAAGGGGGTGATTCCCAACCTGCAGCCCTGAGCACAGTGCAGCCTACCGGGAGGGAGAGCAAGCCCACGGTCGCAGCCAATGCTGGGCGCCTCCTTTGCTACTTTCACCTGGACTCCAGAGCCGCAGCAGACGGTTAAAAGAGCCACATGCGGCTCCAAAATCATAGGTTGCTGACCCCAGGCCTAGACTTAGCTTCAGAGGAGTGAAAAGGTCACGGGGGGGGGAATATGTCTTTTTTAAAATTAGGTGTGGACTCCATGCTCTGCTTGAAAGGCACTTTTCCTATTCCCCCAATAGGGGTAGGACTTATAAGACACTATTGGGACCTTCTTCTGATGTCACCTACTGAATGAAGAAATGGACCGACATGCCTCAGCTGCTCTCCAGCTGAGAGAAAGAGACGGGCTCCTGGGTCCACATATTGCTGACAAACACTTCATGTGAGGAAGGTACTGTGAAGCCTTGGCTAAGCTGGCCCATCGCCCCCTCCGGAGATGGCTGATCCACCTGGGGAAGCCCACCCCACCCCTGGCCTCCTAGGGCAAGCCCTGATCCAGTGAGCACTCAGTGGAGGGGCCACAGACACAGGTGATGGCAGTCCCTCACCCAAGCAAGGGGGAACAGTGCCTGACGACATGGTTTATGGTCCTCACACAAAATCCAAGTCTGACTGCTCTCTGTCGCATACTCCTTCTACTTTTGAAAGTAGGCTGGATGAAACAACGTAGACATTTCTTGCCTGAAGCACAGGAACATCATTTCAACTGAAAATTATACTTCCAACAACAAGGGAAAAATGGGCCACCATCAATCTCCCAAGGCTATTGCATCACTCAGTCCAGTCCATATTTAAGGGAAGCTTGTCAAAAGTCTAAACTGACAACTGTGCCACTTACTTATGTCTTGTCTTAAAGTTCATGGCCTTTGGGATGGTGAAGCAGAAGGAAGTTCAAAAAAATCAGCCTGAAGTTTTACTGAATGCAAGTAGTGATAGGTGACATCCCCTTAGCTCACCTCAAAAACTTTTTAAGCTTTACTGCAGAATATAGTATTTAATTCTTGACAAAAGTTTCAAATCCCATGCACCCTAGTAGGAAAGGATGGCCAAGAAACATGGAATATTCACTTTTTCTGAATCCATTTGGGAAGCAGAAGTCAGTCCTATGATCACTGACAACAGGAGCATCACGTCTAATTGGGGAGAGGCTGCCAACACCTCTCTTTTCCCTAGTGAGTACTCCTAACATCCAGTTAGCCCCCCTTCTCAAAGTTTATCTGGGTTGCTCTGGAAGAGTATGGGGGGACTGGCAGGGAACATAAGAAAAGCCTTATCAGGCCAAGGGCCCATCTAGTCCAGCTTCCTGTATCACACAGTGGCCCATAAGATGCCCCAAAGGGCATGCAAGACAAAGGGAAGGATGACTAGTGGTGAGAGTGTACCACATTCCAAGCTGGATCCAAAGTTGAAGGGCTCTGGATCTGTCTCAAAATGGGGTGAAGCTTTTCAAATAGGATGTAGTCATATTTTCATCTCCCCCAATTGTGATTCTCTACCATCACAAAATGAAGAACACATCACATAGAGATGAAGAAACCATTGCAGGTCTTTCATCAATTTTACACAGAGGTGGTCCTTGCATTTTTGCTCCATACCTAGCTCCATAGTTCCATACCTAGAGGTGGTCCTAGCCTTTTTGAACCCCAGGGCAAGCCCTCCAAGGCCACTCCCAGGGCACAAAAAAGTTGCCCCCCAGGTACGCTTCTGCCCATACCACAGATCCTGTATCCACAGTTTCAATTATCCACAGATGTAGGGGCCCCCATGCAGCCATTAACATGATTTAGAGATTTAACCCAGCAAAAATGGTCTTGCTTAACACAGTCATATAAACAAACAAGCAATGTAGCAACTATTTGCCAGCATGGAGGAATATTTAGCCTTTTGTTATTTATCATCCTGCATCTAATGAATTGGACTGCAGTCCATGAAAGTTTATGCTGGAATAAATTGGTTTGCCTTTAAGGTGCCACAAAATTCCTTCTTACTTTTCCTTTCATTTATTGTAGAGCATCTGGGGGCCCCAAACGCTTATTTTACTGCAAATATATGCTATAAATACAGTAATTTCATTTAAACCCCAAACTAAGGGCGCAATCCTACACTGTGCTGAAATGGCAAGGCCGGCCGGCTAACACCATATCCTGGTGCAGTATAGGTGAGGCTGGAGCCTCCCCACGACAAGGGAGCCTCTGTGCTCCTCGGATCTGCACCCGCTAAAGAATGGGTGCAGATCCAAGAAGACAGCGCGGCCTGAATCAGGGCCTTGCAGACGGGCTTAGGATGTGACCGTATGGCCACCTCCCAAGCCCGCCCATGTCCCACCCAAGTCCCGCCCCACCTCCCTCCAATCCCAGTGCTGCCTCGGCACGGAGCCTCCCTAACACTGACTGCCTTTGGTTGGCGCGAGAGAGGCTCAGCGTGGGCACAGCAGGGCTGGCACTGCCTGCAGCGCCGGTCTGGTTGCTCGAGCACTGACGCGGGGGTGCAGCTCGGCACCCCTGCATCAGCGCTAAGTGCACAGTGTCGGCACAACCCCGTGGTGCCAAGGCTGCATAGTCTATAGGATTGTGCTGCCCGTCTAAGCGATTTCTGTAACAGCACAATCCCATGTATACTTACTCATAAGTAAATCCCATTGAGCTTAATGGGACTAACTCCCAAGTCATTGTACCTATGTACAATGCAACCAGGTCCGTACACAATCCAGCAAGCAGCATTCTCTCCAGTGTCATGCAGAGTCAACTAAAATTCCCTAGTTCCACTACAGTACAGTGCTTTTATAATAGGAACTTGGGCTGAGTTCTGTAGGAAGAAAGCAATATAGCATCTAGCAATCTGGGTCACTGCACCATATAAGGCACAATACCTTCAAAGCCTCTGATCTTCTCTGTATTTCATGCAGTATATTTCCCTAGATATTAAAAGGAATAGAATAGATCTAGTTCTTCTGTGTACTACAATTTATACAGAGACCTGACAGAAAGGAGGGCATTTTTGGCAGTGATGAAAAGTGCCCCTTTCAGAGATCCCGAATCCATCTGCTGGTTCAGATCCATCTGCTGATCCAAAAAGCATGACTCTTAATCCTTTTTCACTATGCAACATTGAGTAGGATTACTGTTTCCAGGAAGACTATCATCTAATGGCGCTGAAGTTGCAGCTATGATTTATTTACTTATTGCTGCCAGCCTGGCTTCAGTTAGGAGTGGGAGGAGAACCCCTTCAGATGATCTCAGGGAACGAGCTGGCTCAAATGGCACCTTCTTAGAAACATACCCTGCAAAGTGACTTAAACATGAAAACCAGCACCATGACTTGTGCTTGGAAAAGAACTGGCAGCCAGTGTGGCAGCGGGAGCAATGGTCTGACAGAGCCAAATCGCCAAGCTCCTGAGACGACACGCACCACTGTGTTCTGCACTAACTGCAGTGTCCAGACAGCCTTCAAAGGCAACCCCAAGCATAGAATGTCATGCCCTGATGTCCCCAAGGCATGAACCATCCTAGTCAGGTTTTACTGTTTCATGTATGAACACAACTGGTGCACCAGCCTAATCTGGGCAACCCCCACCTATTGCTGGGCTATTGCCACATTCTGGTGATCCAGGACCAGAGGAAAAATAAACTGTTTCCTAAACTGTGAACCTGCTGTCACTGGGGGACTATAATCCCTTTTAGGTCAGGTTGACAATCCAAGCATTGTTGTCGTCAACATAGTTGATGCTATTGTTATTAGATGGTCAATCATGTTGATAGCCATTGAGAGGTCCAGCAGGTCCAACAGAGACACATTCCCCCTGTCCAGTCCCTGGGGCAGATCATCCACCAGGGTGACGAAGGCCACCTCTGTCCCAAGAATAATCTGGCCTGTAACCAGACTGAAAAGGGTCCACACAACCCACTCCATCCAAGACCCGCTGGAGCTAAGACACTACAAAAAATGGGAGGTTTGAAACTGACCACTAATTATTCAATATGGTGAGGTACGGAGGAATTTTTTCAGAGGGAGCAGATCACAGCCAGCTTCTATATTACTAGCAACACCCCTTTCCTCAGAGATGGATTAATCTCTCTCACTGCCCGCACCGCCCCGCGCCCAGGAAGATTGAATAACAAGGGTCATGCAGGCAGGCGGAAGGCCTCACATTTCAAACGATCCTTGCCACATCCTCAGATTGTACAAGCTGGAAAGTATCCAGAATAACCGGACCCACAAACCCCACAGGGATAACGACAGACACTGCCAATATGGAGTTCAACTTATGAATTCTCCGGTGTCTCACAGCAGAGCCAGTCCTTCCACGTGGGTAGCTCCTCCTCCTCAGATAGGCGGGTCAGTTCCAAGTCTTCCTGAGGGGCGGGGCGCCCGGAAGTCTCCCAGACTGGCCTGCACCTTGCAAGTGCTCCAGCAGACCAGACAGAAAGCGAAAGTGAAACTGACATCGCGAACAACGCTTTGAGCTTTTTTTCTTCACTACACATTCCCAGAGCTTATTTTTAGTAGCAATCTTGGTTGCTGGGCATTCTGGGGTGCGTTTTGCCTCAGCGCCTCGATCTTCCTCTGCCTCACGATTGCGGAGCGATTCTCAAGGTAAGGGAACAGCTTGACTTATTTACCTCAGGGCTGTATTGTGGCTGCATTGGCGCTGGACGTTTGGAGAAGACTGGACCCTCATTGAAATCAATGGGACTTACATTTGGCATATACATGCATGTGTTTGCTCGAACTGTACACGGGGGTTACGTCCATGCACACAAACATATTCATGCACAATGCATTGTGCTGCATGAGCCTAAACTAAAGATATGCATACACCTTTGCAATGAAAACCCAACTTAATTATTTTTAAGAGAAATTATTTTAAAAGAAAAAGTATTTTAAGGGGGGAAACTCTTTTACAAGGGGTCAGTTTAGAGCAAAAGGGGAGAACAGAGGCTAGACTCTTTCCCTGTCCACTGCTTGCTCCCACTTTCCCCTCATGCTGCTTTTCTCCCTATGGGGCTGTAAACATGTGCTTGCATGAATAAACACATTTCAAATGCTGTAGGAGGAACATTTGCATAGTGCAAGAGGGAGCAATTTTGCAGAGTTTGCAGTTGACCACCCCAACCATTTCTCCAGTTGAAATATCCCTCTCCCAAAGGTGATTTTCTTTTTTCAAAAAAGGCCTTCAGGCTTGCAACGTGTATTTGTATACACGTGTATTTGTATACATATTGTTTCAGGCCTAAGAAGTACTGCTGCATATGTAAGGCATGGGCCCATCCAGCCTAAAATGCAAACAAAATGTGTTTTTCCCCTTCCTTTTCACTTTGTATGCATTGTCCTGTTTGGTCCTAAACAGCATGACCCATTATGTATGATGGCTTTTGACCAATTAAACAATTACGCCTGTGGTCTGCAAAAGGAAAAAAAAGAACCTTTTCTGTTGTTAACAAGTGATCTGTCATTTGTATTATGCTCCGTGGGGTTGTTTCCTTTCGATGCTCAGCAAATAAGAGAAAAAAATTACATATCTCTAGCAGGCTCCTATTTTTTTTTAATTAACTTCACCATACTGTGTAGAATCTTAATTTTCAGGATTTTCTTCTTGTGTTAGGGGTGTATCGAATCCTCATTACATTGACCACCGTCTCCTTTGGCAAGACCAGTGTTTCTCAAGCTGGTGGGTCGTGACCCACCTGCCTGGGAAGTACTGGCTGATGCCACTTTAAGGGGCAGGGGGAAGGCAGAGACACAATCCCCAGGATCATGCTACTGCCTGGAGTGAAGGTTTCTTTTTCACTTACTTGGAGATAGTGCTGGCCTCGGGGGGGGGGGTGTGCGTGTGCGCGGAGCCTTGTAGAAGCTTCCACAATGCTCCCCAAGCCTCCAGTTAGCTAAGAATAGCGATAGGAAACAACTTCCGGCTTTTTATCGTGAAACCGGAAGTGGTTTCCAATCACTATTTTTAGTTAATTGGATGCTGGGGATTGCATTGCTGCTGCAGCTCCACCCCCACCAACACTGAGGGGGTTCTCTCCTCCCCCAGAGAACTTTGGGATCCACTGGGCTAGGCTGCCTAGGTTGGAGAATGAGGCACTGTGCTTCAGTGTTTAACGTCTGCATGAAACTGCCGAATGAGGTCAACTGGAGATTTGGATAAAGTGCTATCAGTATGCTGATGAAACCGAACTCTCTTTCTCTTTTTCATCTAACTGAGGTGGAGCACAGTAAAAAGACTGTGAGCGCAATCCTAAACTGGAGCTAGGCTGCCATAAGCTAAGCCAGCAAAGTGTGGCGATCACAAGGGCCACCATAAAGAGTTTTTGGATTACTCTCGGAGTCAGGGAGGATGGCTCACATCTGTGTGCTGGCCTCTCTGACTCCGAGAGTGGTCCAAACATACTTCACGGTGGCCCTTGTGCCAGCCAAACTTTGCTGGCTTAGCTTATGCAGTGGTGGCAGTGCACACCATATCCTAACCACAGCGTCCAGGCTGGCCAGTCCTATATGGGCTAAATAGCTAGCGCAGATCCAAGTAGCTCCATAAGGCTTATAATTTAATAATATTATTTATAAAAATGCACCCTTGGAATAAAAACACATGACACCGCTTTCTGGACTTTTTGTCAAAAAAAATCTGCAAAAAAAAGGTGAAAAAATCACACCTTTAATAATAATGTCACATGTATAACTCTAACGTGAATATATTGCTCTAATGGTATATGAAAAATGAAGGCTCTAACAACACATGATGTAGAAAATGTGGCAAGCAATGGGGAAAAAATTAAATAATGAAGGTTTCAAGGCTCTCTGGCACACAGAGGTAAAAGTAAGGTAAAGGTTTCCCCACGACCGAATGGTCTAGTCGTGACTGACTATAGGGGGCAGTGCTCATCTCTAAGCCGAAGAGCCAGCATTTGTCCAAGGACAAGCTTCCGTGGTCATGTGGCCAGCATGACTATACGCCGTGGTGCACGGAACACTGTTACCTTCCCACCGAAGTGGGCCCTATTGATCTACTCGCATTTTTAGGTGCTTTCCAACTGCTAGGTTGGCAGAAGCTGGGACAAGCAACAGGAGCTCACTCCATTGGTCTCGAACTGCCAACCTTCCGGCCAGCAAGTTCAGCAACAGCGGTTTAACCCGCAGTGCCACCATGTCCCTTACTGGCACACAGAATGGATGCACAATTTAGTGCCCAATCCTATCCAACTTTGCAGCCCCAAGGTTAGGGGGCCTCCATGATTTCCTCATCACCACAGATTGCAGCACACACCCTATTGGGATGGCTACATCAGGGCTGGAAAATTGGATAGAACTTGGCCCTTAATCATTTTAAACCAGTCATCAGGTTAGGGCTTATTTCGCTGACTTCAGTGGACTAGTTGGAAAGACAATAATGGAGTCCGCAGTAGGACAGATGTTATCCAGCAGTGCATTCAACATTTCACAGCCAGTTCAACAATGCAGCACAGTATTTGCTTATGATCTTTTCTCCAATGCCCTGTAACATGCTACAGCATTTGAAGGATTGCTTACACTTTGAACTCCACCACTGACAATGTGAGCTAACCACAGCACTTGGCAGAAGAGTGTTTTCAGCAGTTACGACCTTTCTTTAAAGGAAAAAAAAATCCCAGACTAATGAGGTGGTTGAAAGTGTTCCCTTGGAGCTGCTGTGGAGAGAGTCTCCTTTTCCTTTCATGTTGAAAAAATTCCCATGAATTGGTGTCCTTCTTCATTTGCATCTCCCAGTTAGATTTTGATCAAGGATTTCTTTGCTCACATTGGTTCTGAGATCCTGTGTAATCAGAAGCCCAATATGGCTGGCAGATAATCAATGTGTCCCAGCAGTTGGCTGGAAAGCATGTTAATTTCTTCGCCTTGGCTGCTGCGAACTGTGCAGATGCCCAAATAACAGTCAGATTTAGCAAAGCTCCTTATAGGTAGATTGAAAGAAGCCTGGCATGGATTGGACAGGATCTCATTAGGAATGTAAATGTCTTTCCTCATTCAAAACATGGGTCATCCTACCCGGGGCAGCATCCAGAATCACATTATTTTGAGTCCAGGTATAGGGGAAGGAGAGGACAGCATGACTTTTTATATTCTGCAAACCTCAACAAGCCGCAGGTAGCCATCTCTGCATGATGACTCAGGGAACAGGTAGTTTCAGAAATCCTATTTTATCATTTAACCTTTTCAGGGCACAATCCTAACCTGCGCTGGAATAGACAGGCCAACTCACCTGCACTGCATCCTAACAACGTTAGGAGGCAGCAGCAGCTCAGCACAGGGCAAAGGAATATTTTTCCCCTTGCCCCGGGATAAGCCCCAGCCAGCGAAATAGCAGACGCAAGTCCACGTGGCCAGGCGTGGCCAGAATCAGGCCCACCCAACCCAGAGACAGGGGTTTGGATACAACCCAATGGCCATGTCCTGTCTCTGCCCGCTCTCCGCCTTTGACGCCACCCTGTTATGCCTCCCGCCTGCCTCCGGCATGATCTTGGCATAGCCCTGCGCCAGAATAGCTAAGCCAGCACTCGACTGGCGCAGCTGGAGCCAGTGCTCCTGCTTGCACCTGCCCCGCAACTGAATCTGTGGCGCAGACAAGCCTTATGGCACGTTTATGACAGCACTCGTCCAGCACAAGAGCACTGCACCAGCGCAACACCAGGTAAGGATTGCACCCTCGGAGTGTTTGTGTTCACAGTGCTAAGCATTTGAATACGGTGGCCGCCATCAGCATCAAACAAACTTGGTCAGCAGCCTAGGGCCAGTGGATATTTTAGGGGCCACCAACTTGAATTGGAAGTCATTGTGATCCCTAATCCATTTGCCCTCCTGCTTTCCCAGCACTCCATAGGGAAGAAGGAAGGAGGCCATTCTGAAGGAGGCGCAGGTCTCTTTCTGGGAAGAACGGGAAGCCTCTTCAGGGTTTTGTTTGTTTCATTGGTCGGTGGTTGTTGTTTTTAACGCAGAGGCCCCACAAACTCCTTACGGCAGTCCTAAAATAATCTCCGACAGCAAACAAAGCTGTGCACTGCCAGAACACCAACAGGGAGGTGAGCAATTTGAAGAAGGCCCATCAACCAAGATAAGCCAACAGGGAAGGGAACCCCAGGTGCAGAGGGTAGAATGGGATGGCAACAAGTATGGGAAGAGGGTGGGTTTGGTGGCAGCAGCGTCTGTGAAATCCAAATCCACTTCCTGGACCCAATCCCCCGACTAGGTCAAGATGGGCTTGTGCAATTTCACTGACAGCCTTAGAGCCTTACCCAGTGGAGATTTCTGGGACTGCCCCCCAGCCAGCTGCAGGATGCTGTGCACACCCTTTTGGCATGGCTGCATCAGCAGGAGGAAGTATAGGATAGGACAGTAAGTACGTGACAAGCAGTCAATTCATGATTTTGAGACCCAGAACAGATGAAACACCAATTGAATATGCCATGAACAGCTAATTCAGGATTTTTAGTTCATGTGTTCCTTTTAACACCTGAATTTACAGCAGTGAAGTCCAGTCCTAAAAGCATCAACACATTTCAGTTCCTACAGTGTCAGTGCAGTATTCTGTGGCAGTCACTCCCACAGAAAATGCCCAGGTCCACAGTAGATCAATGCTCAAGAGGCTGAACGTTTAAGAAACAGGAGTTGTCTTTTTGCTCTCGAGAGATAAGAAAGTCAACATCCCTTGGAAGCTTTTATCCCCTGCCTTTGCTCAATATATTTACACATTTTTTCCCCAAGAAAATATAATGAACATATTGATAATGTAACGAAGAGTTCACACTGCATAATTTGCATGTATAACATGAGGGTGACAAATGTGGTGAAAGAAGGTAACACAATTGTGACATTTAATGGGGGGGAAGAAGTCTACTTTTTTGTCGTATTTTTATAAGCCTAAAGTATATGGCATTTGTGATGATAATCCAAAACTCGCATCTTACCAAGCACAAGGAAATGAAGTGACCAGCTTCTCAGATGTGCCAGCAAACTGGCACGCGACCAAGTTTGTTCTTAAGCAAGGCATGTATTAGAGGGGAGCATGCAGGGTCAGCCCTGAGTCAGGCAGATGCGGTTTGCATCAGCATGTCTGGGGAGGAGGTGAGGGGGCAGTTGATTCTGCCTCCCTCCAGCCTGCCAAGGGTATGAGCCACATCGGCCCACTTCTTGCTTGCTAAAGAAAATGGAAAGCAGATCATCTGCTTCCATTCTGTGCCCCACCACACGGTTTTCCCAACCCAGGAAGTGTAGGGCTCCTGGTGTTATGTAACAGGACTACATGAGCAATAGAGCTGCTTCATTCATGCACTCCTTTTAAATAAAACCAAGAGTCTCCCACTTTCTGATTTGCAAAAACTGTGCAATGGAGCACAGTAAGGGGCTTGATTTTAGTTCACTGTGGCAGATTAGATGTATCATAGTAATATAACAGCTTGCCTACTGAAGTAGTACAAAGCCCCAGGCAGTGTAGATTCTTCCCATGCCAACAGGGTAACAAGAGAAGCCCTAGCCCTATGGAAGCCCATGCTATTTCTCCTCTGTTCAGAAGGGATGGGTCTAAATTTCTGGTCCAGTTTTTCCATTAGCAAATTTAAACAACTCCTTAGGGTATAGATCACTTTATTGCTGAATTTGCGCTCTCTCTCTC
>JAJKFI010035122.1:0-10759 GCA_029204185.1 Lerista edwardsae | reverse complement strand
ATTATTATTATTATTATTATTATTATTATTATTATTATTATTATTATGGTGCCGAAGGCACCCAGTTTTAATTAGTAGTGAAAAGAAAAAGAGGAGACTTCAAACAGAAGCAGGATGAGGCAGAGAGAATCAGCTGAATGCTTTGTTCTTTAGCACTGTCTCTGTAACCTGTTAAATATTTTGAAACTTTTTGTATATTTATTATGTTTTCAATCTCTGTACTTTACAAAGATCCCTGCTCACTTCCGATGCTGTGATCCTGATCTCTTGACAGCATTTGAACATTCCACCTACAATGCTCCTTTCAAGTTAGTTGGCCAAATGCTTGGCAGGTTTAGTTTTGACAGTTCCACTGAAGCTTCAACCATTTGCATCAGAAGAGAATCTGATTCATTTGCTTCATCATTAGAACTACGCCTTCACTCTTACATTTTTCAATGTAGTTCTAATTTCTGGATAAACCTACAGAAAATCTCTTTACCATCTGTGCAATGTGTCCTTTTATATCTACAGCAAATGCCTTCTGAGTTCCCTCCAACTGCAACCTGATCATTGTTTGCCTCTTCACCAGTCTCTCAGTGCTTTCCCGTATTTTAAATAGTTTTTTATAAGTTGCTTTGGCTCTTTTTTATCTTCAAAGATGAACGTGTCTCAGTTCCTGTGACCACCCACTGATTTCCATTGTACAGAAAAAAGCCTGTCTACTGCACTCCTTAATTATAAGGGCACACACTGCTGCATACCCCTAAAAAAAGGCTAGTAGACGTCTTCATTTTGGCCTTTTACTTTGCCAGCATTTGATAATAACTTCGATTCAAGTGGACAGGTAAGTACCATTTTCCTAAAACTTCCTGTCAGTCTAAAATATCAGCCATTTCTGGCGACGTGGAATAGCAGCAGAACCCCCTGCCCCCACCGTCCGAACTCAGCAAGAAGCGGAAACTGAGAAATATACACACTGGAAAAAAAAGATCTATTCACATCTAATTAAGAAGAAAATAAGTCCTGGATGTTTAATGACTTTTGGGAGCAAGAGAAACTGAATGGGAGAAAGTGAACAAAACAGAGTGAATTGGCCGCAAGATTCCCTACAGGTGGCTTAAAGCATTTTCGAAGTTTCCAAATACACCCAATACACGCTTTCACTTAAGCGTTGAGAGGGTGGAAACATTATTAGTTTTACATACTGTATATACAGCGGTAAAAGAAGAATTCAAGGCATTAACTGTGATACAGTGTGATTGATGAAATAAATAATGCTTTGCGCAGCGAGAGACTAAGGTCAAATCAGCAAAAGTGAGATCCGGCAAAAAGGGGGGAGAGAAGAAAAGGAAGAAAAGGAGAGGGGGAGAAGAAAATAAGATGCTTTAAAACCCATTACGGAATTGGATGTAAGAGAAAAGAAGATATAGTTATTATACACTATAAGCAGATGACTATAAACAAGTACTTTTTGACTAGAATGGACTGATTGAACAGCAGTTTAAAATAATTTGAATAATTAACTGGCACTGAGGGAGTTGATTGAAAGACACGGCAAGGGAGACAGAACGAAAAGAGGACCTGGAAGGGGAAAAAAGTAAAGTTGGAGGTTTTTAAAATGGAATTGAGAATTTTCTGGGGGGAGGCTTTCTGCAAGAGGGGCGCCTGTGGTTTATAATTGGATTGACTGGGGATATCAAATATCAAGTAAGATGGAACTGAACTCTCCAATACAACTTTGACAGTGAATGGCGCAAGGCTTGATTGAACTATATAGTAGAAGGATTCATAATGGGAAGAAGCTCTATTAGCTGGAAGTAAATGCTGAAGGATTTTAAAACTGGATTAAACTGAATTTGATTGAATTGAAGAATTGGAGAGAGAATCTATGGATGGATAAAATAAAAGATTAGGTTTATTTTTGTACAGGCTGATATATTGAAGGTATTAGACTGAAATTTTAAAGAGATATTGCCATTTATATTCTGAATTATTTGATTTTGATCTTTATACAGAAAAATTATTACATTAGTAATGAAATTTGAAGGTATTAAGTTGAAAGTATTGATGAATTTATAGATAAACTTTTTTATGGTAATATTAGTATAAAGTTGAATATTTGAAGTTTTGAATTTGATTGGTGGTGAAGGGGTGAAGGAAAGAAGATGGAGTTTAAGTGTTGGGAATAAGACTGATACAAAATTGCCAATATGACACAACCAAAAAAAGATCTGATGAAGGGAACCAAATTGGCCTCACCAATGATGGTTTACAACTATTCATACTACTTTGGCACAAGAAAAGCCTTCAGAAAAGAGAAGAGACCGTCAGCCTGAGGTGATGGAACTTTTAAAAGGGATGAGTGAGGAGTTGAATCAAATCAAAGGAGATATTAAGACATCTGAATTGAATGTGACAAAGCAAATTGATCAATTATCAGAAGATGTGAAAGAGATGAACCAAGCATTAAAGACAACACAAAGAAAGTGTTCTTTTCCTTAATATAACCCCCAGAAAAGAAAGAGGATTTTTCATCAATTAGAAAAAATTAAAGCGGATATAATATGCATTCAAGAAACTCATGTCAGGAGAAAAAGTTATAAATATTTACAGAACAGGAAACTTGGTGAAGTTTTTTTATGCAACGAATGTAAATAAATAAAAAAAAGAGGGGTGGCATCATATATTAAAGCATGGTTGAACCCAGAACTGCTGTGGGCTTCAGAAGATGGAAGAATTTTGATGACTGAGATAAGTTTTGATGGTAAGAAATCTGTCTTGGTTAACATTTATGCGCCAAGCTCAGCACAAGCGGTCTTATTTGAGAAATTAAATACTAAATTAGACCTATGGAATAACTTGGACTTTATTTTAATAGGAGATTTCAATGGGACCTTTGACCGGAATATTGACAGAACTAATCCAAAGAAAAAAGGGAAGACAGTGGGCAATCTACCAAGATCCTTTTTGCAGATGATTGAAGAATACAATTTGACAGATCCTTGGAGAATGCAAAACCCTGGCAAGAGACAATATACCCATTTCTCAAATAGACATAAAGCCTGGTCTAGAATTGACATGTGTTGGATATCTGCAAAGTATAAAGGTATTGAAGCGAAGATACTGCCAGATAAATTTGCAGATTATAATCCCATTTCCCTGAAAATTTATAAACAAAATAAAAGAGGTATATGGCAACTAAACACGAGCTGTCTGAAAGAAAAATATTTCTTAGACTATGCAAAAGAAGAAATGACCAGGTTTTTTAAAATTAATAGTCAGCCAATGATGAAACTACAAATAGTTTGGGATACAAGCAAGGCATACTTCAGAGGGATAGTGATAAGATATATGGCTAGGAGCAGAAGGAAACAGAATTTAGCTATCAAAGAGATAATCCAGAATTTGGAAAAAAAGGAAAAGGAAGCCCAAGAAAGTCCCTCTAATAAGGAAATTAAACAAAAGATATTGAGATTACAACATGAGATTAAAGTAATCCAAACAGAAGAAATGAAAATAAATTTGAAGATAGCAAGACAGAATTTTTTTGATAACGTGAATAAACCGGGAAGATGGCTGGCTTATAGACTTAAGAAAGAGAGACAAAAACAAAAACAAATAAATGTTTTGAAAGATGAAAATGGAGAAGACAGATATAGAATTCAAGAAATGAAAAAGATAATTAAAAAATTCTTTCAAGCTTTATATAAGAGAAATGAATTCAATAAAGATAGACAAAGAGAATACTTAAGGAATAACAACAAAATGAGATTGACACAAGAACAAAAAGAACTCTTAGACCAAAAGATTACTGCATAAGAATTAATGGAAGCTATTGCAAAACAGAAAAATCAGAAAGCACCAGGACCTGATGGGATTACAGCAGAATATTATAAAATGTTTGAAGAAGTGTTACAGCCACCTATGAAGAGTTTGATGAATGAGGTGTGGCAAAGTGGTGAAATTCCGGAATCATGGAAAGAAGTGATAATAACATTGATTTATAAACAAGAAACCGATCCAAAGGAAGTAAAGAATTATAGACCAATCTCACAACTAAACGTAGACTATAAAATCTTTGCGTCGATTATGGCGACTAGAATGAAAAAGGTGTTAACCCACATAATCCATGAAGATCAAGCAGGTTTTTTGCCCAAGAGACAATTAAAAAATAATGTTAGTAATTGATACTTTGGAATATATGGAACTACAACCAGAAAAGAAATTGGGATTGGTATTCCTGGATGCACAAAAAGCTTTTGATAATGTTAATTGACAATTGTTAACTGTTTCAACAAGAGATGGAATTTGGAAAAAATTTTATGAGTGATAAGAGAAATATACTCTAAACAAAAAGTGAAAATAAAAATTAATGGAGGATATACAGAAGGATTTGAGATTCAACAAGGAACGAGACAAGGATATCCATTATCACCATTACTGTTCATTCTGACATTGGAAATTTTAAATAATGTTGTAAGAGCAGAGGAAAGGATATCTGGAATAAAAGTCCAGGATGAAATATTACAGGCATATGCAGATGATTTGGTTTTAATATTAGAAAATCCAACCCATACACTGAAATATTTGATTGAAGAGTCAATATGGAGAAGTAGCTGGATTAAAGATTAATTATCAAAGAACAAAACTTCTTTTGAAAAATGGAAAAGATAAGGAAAGTATACAATTAAAATCTTATGGACTACAGATTGCAAATGAAGTTAAATACTTGGGCATATGTTTGAGCACATTGATGGAAGATAATTACCTAAAGCTGTTAAAAGTGGAAAAAGATTTAGAAAAGTGGAAAAATCTGAGATTGTCATTGATGGGAAGAATTCCAGCTGTAAAAATGAATATATTGCCACAAGTGATGTTTCTTTTTCAGACAATTCCAATTATTTTAAAGAACTTTTTTATAGAATGAAATAAAATAATAGCCAAATGTGTATGGCAAGGAAAAAAGGCTAGAATTAAGATGAACTTCTTCAAGATCATAAAGATCAGGCTGGTCTAGGCTTACCAAATTGGGAACTATATTGCCAAGCATCTGCTTTGAACTGGATTAAAGTGTGGGCAAATCCTCAAAATCAAAGGTTCACAAACATAGAATCATATGATTTACAAATTGGATGGCATGTCTTTCTTATATATAATAAAGCAAAATATTTCAGACATTTTAAACAACATCTAATAAGAAGAGCACTGCTACAAGTATGGGAACAAATTAGATATAAGATATATGCAAAAATATCAAGTTGGGTGAAACCATTAGAAATTGCAACAAAACAAGGCTGGTTTGACAAAGATCAAAACAGAATGTATGAAGAGCTAATATGGAAATACGTTCAAAAACAGACTTTTGTGAGAAAGGTATAGTTTTAGATTGGTGGGCTGAAACACAGATAAAATTGAGATGGAAAGAAGATAAGAAAACGGGATTTTATATTCAATGTACAGACTTTGATGAATTATTTTTAGTAGATAAAAAAAGTGTATAGATTTTTTTGGATATGAATATGGAAGATGAAGTAGTGAAAGACACTATGACGCAATGGGCAAGAAATATTGGTCTTAATATTACACTAGAAAACTGGGAACAAATTTGGAAAGTAAACACTAAGTTAACTAAGGCAACATCATTTAAGGAAAATATTTAGAAGTTGTTTTATAGGTAGCATATATCGCCAGATAAATTAGCTAAGATGTACCTGGAACAAATGCTGGAAATGTCAAGATTCTATAGGGACCTTTTTTCATATGGGGTGGACATGTACTAAAGCAAAAAAGTATTGGGAGAAGGTACACTCCATATTACAAAATATGCTAAATTGTGTTATTCCCTTTGAACCTGAATTGCTTCTTTTAAATATTTTTTCAACGGCATTTGGTAAAGAAGTTAAACATATTATTGTAAGTACTAATACTACAGCTAGATTGGACTTTGCACAGATGTGGAAGAATGGAGAGATACCCACTGTAGAAACGCTAATACAGAAAATTTTTGAATTAGTAGAAATGGATATATTGACAGAAAGGATGAGAAATGGGGATATAGATAGAATAACTAACATTTGAAAAGTATTTTATGTATGGTTAGATAGATAATGATACAAGCTGAATTGCTTAAAAAATTGATTTTGTTAGATTTTAGAATTAGATCTGTGATGTAAATGAGCGTAATAATGGGTAATGAAAAGACATAATAACCAGGTGTGTAAACTATAACTGTAAAATTGCTGACGGATAGTCTGGGATACTTTTGGGCATCCCTCCCCTCAGGAAGACTTTGAACTGGCCTGCCTGCCTGAGGAGGAGGAGCTACCCAGAAGGAAGGACTGGCCCTGCTGTGAGGCACCGGAGAATAATAAATTACCAATCATTAGGAGCGCGTAGGCTAGTCAAAACAGGTGCTCAGTATGTTCTAATAAGTGTTGGGGTGAGTTAAAATTGCAACAAACAGAATGCTTTTTCAAAACACCAAGTTGTTAATGAAACAACTGCCCAGTCCTACCCCTACCCTAGCCATTAGTGCTGATGCAGCCATGCCAAATAAGTGCATGCTGAGTCCTGTGATGGTGGTGGTGGGGAGTAGCCAGTCAGTCTGCAGGAGGTAAGTCAAAATATTCTATACTTGCCTACGAGGAGGCTGCCTGATTGCCAATGGCTCTCCTTGGACATATACCACCTATTTTGGTGGTGCATGTCTGAGGGGCGACAAGTGGCAAAGAGGTTTTGAAAAGAAGGGATAAGATCCAGTGTGCCACTGGAGTCACCCTTCCCTGCCTCTTCCTTAACCCCAGTTCCTCCCCCTCCCTACCCAGTAATGACCCATTTATCCTACTCCCTACTCCATCTGTCCCACTGCCTGCTCCCACTGTGGCCATACCTGGCACTGGTGGATGGTGTCCTCACCACAGGCAAACATGTGCAGCAACTGCACTGATGGTTTCATTGCGCTTATCAGCAGTGTCAGCAAAAGTGACTATGTGCTAGATCTCAGCACTTCTGCCTGAATCCTGATGCTTCTATCAATGGAATGCGTGTTCTGCCGGCAGCCCCACTCTAATAGGATTGGGCCTTTAGATAGTGACACTACACAGAATGACATATATGCACACATTTGTAGCTCAATCCAACCTAAATCCCCACACAGCAGGGGATTTAAGTATTAAGGGCTTAATCCTGAGCCCCTCAGTGCAGGAGGTATGAGCGTACTGCCCATACTGGTGTAGCAAAACATGCCATAAGGCACATGCAACGTGGGCGGTAAGCAATTACCACCAGCCCCTCGCCACCTGGAGGTATGGTAATGTTACCTTTCGTCGGTAGGGCAGGGATTCTGGGCAGGCTGGGAGGAAGTTCCTGGGCAGGGGATGGGCAGAGCGGGGAAGGGACAGGTGGCGAGCTTTGCTGCCGATCCTGACCTCCACATAGGACAGCACGGCCCTATACGAAGCTCTTACCTCTGCACTGGTTAAACACCTGGTGCAGAGGTAATAAATAGACAGACAGGTAAATAGTTTGCCTGCCAGTGCTCTTACCACAGGGAAAGAGTACAAATGTTCCTGTTTCTGCTAAGCCTCCCACAGCTGCCTAGCTGTGTGGGGTGTAGCAGTAGCTGCCTGGCTACCGCTCCTCGCTCAGACGGCCAGGTGGCTCAGGATTGGGCTGTAATTCTGTGGAACTAATTTTGCAATATTTTGGAGACTGATCTCCATGTTAACACACAAGTGAATTAGATGGTCAACGTTTTCTTAGATTGTACTCCTCCACAAGAAAAACCCTTTTATACAGAACATTAATATGTCAGGAAAAAGCCTTACCCCACCCCCACCCCCCACTTTGGCTCTGACATGCTTTCTCTGGGTGAAGGTACTTTCTCACTGGGGAATATTCAAAGTCACCTCCTCCCCACCTGCTGTCGAAAGTAGTACAGTCCAGTAAAAGTGTCACTATTTCATGTTATAGACTGTAAAGGGGCCTGAAATCATGCTACGTGATTTACCCCACAACTGTGCAATTTTCTTCTAATGGAAATTTGCCAAGCGTTGGGTTTGGGAATTTTCTTGGCATCTTTTCTTCCTTTGTCTGGCTTTTCTTTGAAGCTGGGGATAAGGTGGTAAGGGGCAGTTTCCATTTTGTTCACATGGTTAACAGAGACAGTTTTCATTCCCATGTTTAAATGTTGGTTTGGTGGTAGACCTTCCCGTCTCCCACTCCGATTGCCAAACTGTCACCTGTCACCCTCAGTGCTGAGATCAAGATGTATCTCGGCTTAATGGAGCTGGACTCAGTGCAGTAGCAGGAGGCTGGAATCAGAGAATTCCTGCAGTACTTCAATCAAAAAATTCAGAAGTATTTCTAAAGGCTGTACTCTTACCACAAAGTTAAGGGTTAAAGCAGTCTACGTTCAAAAGTTTTATTTTGGGTGTGCAAGTGTATGCATTTTAATCTGCAAAATACAGCCCCGGATCTTCTCAACCTCCTATCCAAAAGCAGCTATTTCGAAGGCTTGTTTTGTGTCAAACAGATCATGCTGCGTTATGATTTTAACAAGCCTCTGTGTGCCTGCTAAGTGAAAGATGTCACATTAGCACTCACCTGTAGATCTTTTTCCTTTTTTCCTTGACAGGAATATAAATGTGAGCCTTTTTCTACTTATAATGGTTAATGGCAGAAGAGGTGAATATGTAACTATTAATGTAAAGCAGGTTTTGACATTTGTTTTTCTTTTTTTCCTCATTCCCATTCAGAATACTCAAAAACCTTATTCTGACCGGAACATTTTCAAGAATTGAATAGCAAAAACTGAAGCATTGTAATAAAAAAGCACAGCTCTAGCTTCTTGCACAAGCCAAGTGAGTTTGGTCATTCAAGGGTATAGGGATGGTAAATTTTCCTCTTACCCCAAGTGAAGCTCTCGCCTGCTGAATCACTGGCCTAAATCCTAGCAGTCCCATGTCGGGCACTCAGGACTGGGAGGGAGGATAGGATACGGGGAAGGCCTCCTCCACTGATCGCGCCCTCTCCTGGACCTGATCCACCCTCAGTTCTGCCTCCCCACCTCCGGTCCACTCTCCCACAACCCTCTCCCCAGTGGCTCCGCCACTCGGCACTTTCCGTCCCCTCTGCCAGTGGCTGCTCCTTTGGATGCAGCATGGGCGGGCAATGTGCTTTACAGCTGTTACTTTCCAGTGACTGCTGTGCCAGTGTACCCTCAGAATACAACTGCACTGTAAACAACACGACTACATTGTAGTGTTATGATCCACACCAACTCTAGGAATCCTCAGCTCATTTTTTAATGTCTGAATGTCCCCCTAGGCCTGCCCTTTCCCCAGCACCATTCTCTCTCCCTTTGCAAAACTCTTTCTCAAATATTAGTACTAAAATTGAAACGATCCACTTTGATCTCCTTCTCCTGCCCTCTCTCTTCCTTCAACCCTCTCTTCATTACCCCATCTCACTTGATGAACTACTTTGTTGCCCTCATCAGATCTCTATATATGCCCTCTTGACTCTTTCCCCACCCGACTCCTGGTTACCATATCCACCAACATTGTTCCACATACCTCCACCACATCATCAAACTCTCTCCTCAGGCTCCTTCCCTACTGCATTTAAACGTGCCATCAACTGTCTCATTCTCAGGAAAACATCCCTTGCTCCTTCCTCCCTCCTCTCCCCACTCAGTCTCTCTTCTGCTCTTTGCCTCCAAACTCCTGGAGGAGTTGCACTCATCTGCTGTCTTGACTTCCTCTCCCCCAACTTTGCTCTTGATTCCCTCCAATCTGTTTTCAACCTTCTGACCTTCACTGAATCTGCTCTCACAGAAATCAATGATCTCATTGCCAAATCAATATATAGTATAAATATATAGTATACGAAGATAGTATGAGGGCCAAATCCTATCCAATTTTCCAGCTCTGATGGAGCCCTCCCAATGGGGCGTGTGCTGCATTTTGTGGTGGTGGTGGGGAATCAGGGAGGTCTCTTCAACGTAAGAGAACATGTAATCTCTTACCTCAGAGTTGCATTACAGCTGCATTGGGGCCATAAACATGAATAGGTTTGGGACCCAGGTCTATACCAGTAGTGTTCAAAGTCCTCCTTGGGAGGAGGCGACCACATAAGTGCTTGCAGGGGCGGGGCTTCAATAGTGATGCAATCCCCAGGAATGTGCCACTGTTTTGACAGGAGGGGGGGTCTTATGCATACCTTACAGTCGCGCCAGCCCATGCAGGGAAACCCAGGGAAGCCTCTGTGGGGTTCCCCAAGCCTCTCTGTTACTAAAAATTGAGATAGGAAACCACTTCCAGTTTTCAATTGTGAAACTGGAAATGATTTGCAATGGCGATTTTTATTAACAGAGAGGCTCAGGGAGCCCCACAGAGGCTTCGCCAGGGCTCTCCACACTACCACCACTCCCATGAGCCAGCAAGATAGTAAGGTATGCATAAGACCCACCTTCCTGCCAAAACAGCTGCATGATCCTGGGGATTGCATCGCTGCTTCCTCCCTCTCCCCTCCCCTTAAAGGCACACAGGGTGATGCTCCTCAGGTTGGTGGGTCGCCCACCAGTTTGAGGAGCACTGATCTATACTATCCTTATCCTGCTTGACCTCTCTGCTAGATCTGACGTAGTTCATCATTGTCTTTTACTTAACTTGCTTTATGCCATTAGTATCCATTATTGCTCCCCACCCTTTCCTCAGCTGTCTCCTCTCTCTCTCTCTCTCTCTCTCTCTCTCTCTCTCTCTCTCTCTCTCTCTCT
>JAJKFI010035121.1:0-50873 GCA_029204185.1 Lerista edwardsae | reverse complement strand
ACATGATTTTTTTTTCCTTTTTCCCAGCAGTTTGGAGCTGCTAGGAGGGTTGTAGAGGTGGTTGCAGGCTCCCTGGACCGTCCAGAGAGCCATGGTGACCTCCCCTGGTAAGCTTAAAAATCTGTTCCTGATCATCATGACTGCGGAGATTGTCCTGCTGCTGATTTCTGGGCCATTCCCCTTAAAGGGGAATTGCCCTTTTCCAGTTTCCCTGGTGGGTCGCAATCCACCAGTTTGGGAATCACTGTTTAGGGCAGTGTTATTCAAACTGTGGATCGGGACCCACTTGGTGGGTCGTGATCTGATATCAGGTGGGTCACAGAAAGCTGGGAGCAGCCATCTTGGAAATTGCAGACCTTGCTCTTGTTATTTTCCTTTTGTGAGTGTTAACAGTTTGAATTTTCAAGTGAGGTTTTTTTAAATTGTGTTTTTAGTTCAGTGCTTTTACACCATATTTTGTCCTCATCTTGCTTTCTGTCAGGGATGTTTCATGGTTGTACAATTGCTGCAGTCCAAGAATGCCAATTTGCATTTCAGGAGTGTCAGTTAATTATATTACGACAGCACTATCCGCTTGATGATGTTACTTCCTGCCACAATACCACTTCGAGGTTAATGACATTACTTCTGGTGGGTCCCAACATGAGTGCCATTCTAAAAAGTGGGTCCTGGTCTAAAATGTTTGAATATCACTGGTTTAGGGTATATTGTAATATATTGAGGACATTCCTTGATCTGTAAAAGGAGGTCTGTGGAGAAGTTCATTATAATGCTTGTCCTCCTGATTGAACAGCTTTCAACCTTCTCAAGGCTTCAGGGGAAAGCTTTTGAGAGCTCTCTAGAAATTTGAAACAAGATCTTTAGTAAAAGATCAGCCAGGTTAGTTAGCTTGAGAAAGATTAATTTATTATAAGCATGACAGCTGGTGTTGCATTGCATAGAAAGCTGCCCCATGCTAAGTCAGACTATTTGCCCTCTAGTTCAGAATCATCAACCGTAACTGGCAGTATCTCTCCAGGGTTTTTGAGAGGCGTCTTTGCCTAACCTAGATATGTTAAGGATAGAATGGGATCATCTGCATATAAAGCATATGCACTACCACTGAACAACAGCCCCTCCCTAAATGAAAATTTTTTAGGTTTGAGTTAAGCACTGTGAGGATAGTTAAAATGGAGGGGAGGGTATAATTTTATTTGACAATCGTACAGAAAGGTTATTAACAATTAGTGGCAAAGGCAATCCTGACATGACCACAATTCAAGGAGAAAAATGCCCTTATTCCTAGTTTTCATCAAAATAAAAGAAATTGGCACTCCAAAGAAGTTCTGCTTCTCAAATAGATGCTCCTCCTACCTAATCAGCAAATTATTATGATGGCTTTGAACATGTCAGGATTTTGGTTTGGTCTGTATTTAGTTATGAACTGTAGGCTAGTACAGTGGTGAAAGCAGAAATCCTATCCAATTTGCATAGAAGTAAATCCCTCTGTCTCAGTGGAATCTTAACCTGAGTAAACACATTTACTCTTGCAGATTGGGCAAGAGTTTGAGCTGAAAATTACCAGTTTCTTCTTCATTATGCCATGCAATTCACAGGCTCATATGTCCTATAACCAGCCCAGGGCCCATATGAGCTGTGAACTTTCAGCAGAGTGTGTCCTTAAGCGCTTACCAGCCAAGGCAACAAGGCACACAGCATTTGTTACCAGCCTGGGACCACAGCTTAGAGTTACAGCCTCAAACAGAGGAATGAACAGACTCTTAAATCTTAAAAGTTCACAGGCTAAACTAGCCCCAACTACATGGACTTATCCCGAAGCTATAAAGCTTAATTTTAAACTGGTAGAGTGCCCAAGCAGCAAAACTGGATTTAGTCTGGTTCCAAATACTCGCAAATAAAGCTTACAGATTAACTATGATTTATTAATAAACAAACAGCTACAAAACTAGGAAAGGATTAAAAGAACTAACGGAGACTTAACTAAGATACACTTAAAAAAAAAAAAAACTATTTGCCTAACTCTAGACTAGGCCCTAGTCCATGCAAGGTGGCTAGCCTTGCTGGTTCACCTTCTTCTCAAATCCAAGCAGGCAGCAGGTTCAGGCTGGGGCATCTTGGACTGACGTGGAGAAGGTGAGCTGAAGGTTTGAAGATCTGAAAGTCTCTCATGATCTTCTCTGATGATCTCTGAAGGTCTGATGGTCTTGATGGTGTGTGTTGATCTGAAGGTCTGATGAAGTCTTGAAGGTCTGATGGAGTGTGATGGCTGTACCCCCAAACTGGGTATCTTTATACCCCTCTAGCACAATCACTTATCCAATCAGGATAAAGGTTGACCATCTCCTGATGGGGTGATGGAACGTTCAGAGGTCACAGAATGGTCAGAAAAGGTTACATACGCATAACACTGAACCTAAGTGATGGAGCTCAGTTGTGCGGAATCTTCTTGATTGCAGCACTAGCTGGATGGAACCATCCTGATTAGGTTTATCTTCCTGACCCTAGCTATGACCTCATACCTTTCTGCAAAACAAAGCAGATAGGAAATTA
The DNA here is from genome assembly GCA_029204185.1 of Lerista edwardsae. NCBI lineage: Eukaryota > Metazoa > Chordata > Lepidosauria > Squamata > Scincidae > Lerista > Lerista edwardsae. The sequence continues at coordinate 48,323 of JAJKFI010035121.1, read as the reverse complement.
TACTTCCCGATTATATCAGGAAGTTAGCTGATTACCACCAGCTGGTATTTCAGCAGCTTCACTCTTTCCCACCAAATGGAGTCATGTTGACAAAATGGAGTCAAACCATGGCCTAGCCTTCTTTTGCTCTTTACATGCCAGTAGACAAATTTATATATGTGCAGGAGGGGAGACTTCAGTTCTGCTTGGGCAACATAGGAGCACCTCCTCCTTCCCAATATATGTTTTTAAAATGATCAAACTGTAAATACGCAAAGGTATTTATATCTTCTTTCCTTACATAAATTTATGAAATATAGCATGTGATCAGGTAATGAAACAGGACAGAAAGAAAAGTAGAATGCCATTCAATATTTCAGATACTGAATTCATAATTCAGAAAAAAAATACCAATATCATAGGAATGACGTACTAAGCTTGACAAGACATTTGCACTCTCAGATGTCTAACAGTACCAGTTGGCCCTAATGCATTTTAAGCCTCACCAGATGCACTGATAATATATTAAGTATGCTAAGGAGGTGGGTGATATATTTCAGTTTCAAATGGTGGTGAACTGAGTTGCTTATCTTAAACTTCCATGTTCCCATTTCCCATGCTATCTATAATTGAAGCAGTAGCACATAGGTTTTTGATGGCTGTTTCTTGATTTGTGTTAACATGCTTTGCAAATAGATACTGTCTATATGCAGGCTAAGGAGATGAGCCACATGTTCCTGGCCACAAGATTTCCAAAGGAGAATTCCTATTCATTTTAATGTTTTGGTTCTGAAAATGACTCCCTGGAAGTAGTGATAAACAAAGTGCAGAAATGTAAGGCAAAAGTAAGTTTTTTCTAGAAAGATAGAGAAAATGATACCCAACGTGCAATGAGAGGAAGGGATCTTGTTCCTCTTGATTTATTCTGATTCTTGATTTATTCACAATCACATGCTCTCTTTTTCACTGCCTTCCTTTTTTTGGCAATGCTTAGTTGAGAGGTTCCAGGAACCACTCAGTTGTCAACATCTTGAGAACACCAATCTATTTGCTACAATACGTAAAGTATTCAAAAATAATGGATAATATGGCTTCTAATCTACAAGAATGGCACAGCCCAAGATTTTAGAAGTGCAGTTAGGTCATCGTTCATAACTTGCACAATTCTTTCCAGAGCAGATAACTAACATTGCAGTAGAATTCCTAATGAGCTGTTGAGAAATGATCTGTTCAAAAACATATTACAAGTTAAATAAAGAACGGTGACATTTATGTCGTAAAAAACTATTTTGGCTCTTTGCAGAGGTTTAAACTGAATGACACAGGCAATCTTTCCACATCATAGACATATAAGGTTTTTTTATAATTAGCCCTTGCAATACTGTGCAGATGAGGAAAAAGATTAAATTGTTTCTAAATTTTGCGGCACTGCAATGTAGACATCTTCTAATGTTTCTGTAATTAAATGGCATTTGTTTCACATTTTGGACAATATCATGAGAGACAACTGATAAAGGCTTTCATAAATGGAGGGCTAACCAGATCTGCCACAACCTGCCTTTGAAATCTGCTCTACATCTCAGCCTTTTATTGCTCACATTTAATAATACATTCCATGATAACAGACTTGAAGAATACAGTCAAGAGGGCTGATCAAGTGCATTTCCGAAACAAAAACTGTAATGGCTTAATTTCTTCTTGGTCATTTTTCCTGTGGGAAATGCTCCTAACAGAACCAATTTAGTTTTCAACTCAGCCACATAGTCACTAGGCTTGGACACTACACATGTAGACTAGTTTTTTTTTTCCACTCAGCCTTTTTTTTCCAAAATAGAGAAAATAATACTGGCACATTTTACTGGACATACTACAAAGACTTTTAGTGCTAATTTTTTCTCATAGGTACAGACCAATCATAAACATAAACAGGATTGGTGCCTTAGTCTGTCAACGCATATCTAAAATAAAGAAGAAAAATGCTTGCTTTATTGCTTATGAAAATATTGAAAGTTCTAACATTATATATAGCATTCAAATGCTATTGCATAGCACCTGTTGGGAAAATGCTACCTCTGCATCTGTGGTATTCAAACGTTTCAGACCGGGGCCCACTTTTTAGAAGGCCACTCGTGTCGGGACCCACCAGAAGTGATGTCATTAACCTGGAAGTGATGTTGTGGCAGAAAGTGGCATCATCAAGCAGGAAGGGCTGTCATTGTAACATAAAACAGGAGTTTTCTTACGTTTTTTGGTAACTCTTGTTCCTGGTGGAGGCAGGGACATTCCTGATAATTGGGTTATTCACCCGTCATTCAGCGGATAGCTAGGGATAACAAGGGAACGGACAGGCACTTAAGGCATACACAAAAAATGTTGAAATCGCTGAGGAGAAGCTGACCACTGCTTCCAACCTCACGCGAGGCAGGAGCGATCTGGGGAAACGGTTCCTGCGAGCAGGTGGAAGTGCCCGCCTTTTTTGCTGGCCTACCTACCGATATGAGTGATGGGAGAATAACCCAATTATCAGGAATGTCCCTCCTCCACCAGGGAATAAACTGACACTCCTGAAATGCAAATTGGCATTCTTGGACTGCAGCAGCTGTACAACCATGAAACATCCCTGACGGAAAGCAAGATGAGGACAAAATACGGTGTAAAAGTACTGAACTAAAAACAAAATAAAATAAACCTCTCACTTGAAAATTCAAACTGTTAACACTCACAAAAGGAATACGACAAGAGTAAAGTCTGCAGTTTCAAAAATGGCTTCTCCCAGTTTTCTGCGACCCACCTGACATCAGGTCGCGCGACCCATCAAGTGGGTCCTGACCCACAGTTTGAGTAAAACTGCTCTACGTCATTTCATTGCCCCTGGATCTAGGAAGAAAGACAAAAGACAGCAACTAGTGTGAACTATGACATACCTGTAACATGATCAGAGTGTTGTAACTCAGCACACATACTTGTGTGAGCCAAACCTGCTCTCACCAAGAGAGAATGAGTGGCGTAGGAGGTGACATAGGGGGCTATACCGGAATGGAGGAATACCAGAAATCCTGCAGTGTTTCTCAATGCAATCCTCTGCCCTGCATCCTGTGACATTCCTGAGGATCCCCTGACTGTCAGCTTCTTAGGGGACTGCACTGGTGTCCCATACAGGGGAGAGGAAGCGTTGAAAATCTCCCAGCATGAGCACCATTCCACTAATGTCTGAATACGATCCAGTACACACAGGATCACCTCTTAGGATTCTGGAATTCTATTTGATCTGAAACAAGATAATACCTATTGCTGTGAAACTAATGTTTAATTCACAGATGTGATACTATGCAGATCTTAAGTGCAGGATTCCTCAGAGAGCATGAAGGAGAACTACATGTTACACATAACCATTTCTTCAATCAATCAATCTATCTATCAATCAATCAACAGGTACTTATATACCGCTTTTCAACATGAAGTTCACAAAGCGGTTTACAGGCAAATAGTTTCTTCAATGATTTCTTGAACCATTTCTTCAATGGAAATGCAACTCTGGGAAAAGTGCGCTGGAGAGGGAAATGGTGAAGGAGAGAGAGGGAAAGAAAGAAATATTTAACTCTGCCCTCACTTGCCACTTATACCCTTCAATTCTCCTCCCTTGGCTGCTTTGCTCAGCATGTGTTTCCAAATATGGGTTAGCCCTCTCTCTGCCTCTCCTTTTAAGATGCTTTTCCATTGAAGATGTGGCCATCAAGGTTTTGTGACATGTAATCATGTGTAACACATAGTGTAACATACACAATTCTAAATTGCGTGTAGTGTATTTACACTAGCTAACACTACGTGCTTAGCGCCGATGCAGGGCAGCTGAGTCAGCGCTAAAGCTCTGCAGCCGACGCTACTCGAAGCATTGGCTTCAGAGCGCTAACGGAGAGCCTCCCTTGCACCAACCAAAGCTGGTCAGCACAAGGGAGACTCTGTCCCATATCAGGATGGGAATTGGTGAGAGGGAGGGAGGCAGAGTGGACTTGGGTGGGACATGAGCGGGCTTGGGAGGTGGCCATACAGCCACTTCCTAAGCCCATCCACGAGGCCACGAGGCCCTGATTCAGGCCGTGCGGTCTCCTCGGATCTCCGCTTGCTCTTTAGCCAAGTCGGCCTCGCCATTCTGGCGCTGCATAGGATTGCGCCCTGTGTGTATGTTAATATACAGTTCCACCTTTCATGACCAGTACTGTGTTGGCAGTCAACTGTGATTTGTTTACTACCTCGATAGGCAGGAATATGCTTAGTAAACTTAGAAAAATGCCACTCTGAAACATTGATCATGTGTAACTTGCTAATGAGCCAATCTATGTCTAACTGCATCCAGTAGTGGATTCATTTCTGTAGACTCAGTACTGGAAACTATGCTGGAAAAATATTCCTTATTTTCTCATCCAACAGCAACTACATGCATTTTCCCAGAGGATCTTTTAAAAAATGATTTCTGCTTATTCTATTTACAGAAGGAGATATATTTTGCTGATTTCCATTTGCCTGCATATTTGCCTTTACAAAGCTCATAAAATAACAGAATTTAATAGTAAAAGAATAAAAAAGACAATATTCATTTCTGCTTGAATGACAGAGAATGGCTTTTGAGCTGTTGCCTGGAGCACGCCTTTTGCAAATGAAACAAAATGGAAAACAAAGCAGTTTCCTGAATGCTTCCTAGTTGACACTGTACTGAGATTGCGATGGCATGGAGCAGTAGTGGTGATAACGATGCAGACCTGGGAAGACACAATGGAAGCAATGAGTCTCTCCCAGTGTTGTCCTCTACATTTCCAGGCAGTGCAGCAACCAAGACTCCCAGAGAAGGAAGAAAAGTTGCAATAGTTCATTGAGATTCTATTCCGTTGTCCAAGTACTCTGCTTGGCAATTTTCAAGGTCCAAGGGGCTGCACATGATGGGCAGACAAGATTGGGATTCTATTCGTGTACTGATGATCCTGCTACCCAGAACATCTGGGAGTCTCCTTGCCAGAATTGGCCAGGATGATCTTGGGTATGGTGATGGAGTCCTCCAGATTTTTAGTATTGGGGATTTTCAATGTCCATGCTGAGGCCTCTAGCTCAGGAACAGCCAAGGCAACCAGGGACTGTCTCAATTCATATCTGCATGTTGCAGGACACCAGTTGGGCCTTCTCTTTATTGCTGGGGAGGTCGATATGGTGGACGTAACACCATTCCTTTGTCACAGACAGATCATTACTCTGTGTAATCTTATGGTCCTCTGAAGGGCTTGGGACCTATTTGACACAGACTGCTGATTATTCTGGGGGAGTGTTCTGCTGCTAGGGTTGGTGATAGTGCTGAGGTCCTGGAATGAGGAAATGACCAGGGCCGTAATACTATTGTTCCTGAACAACTACCTCACCACACAACTAAGCTGGAACCCTGATTTTTTTGGGTACTGCTAACAATGAAATGTCTAGGTAACTGCTTCCCAAATGTTTTAACACTGGGACCCACTTTTTAAAATCACAGTTTATTGTAATGCACATAGCTTTACTAGAAAGAAGTATTTTAATTTGTTAATAATAATAATAATAATAATAATAATAAAGTAGTAATTAATAGTAACTGGGGTCCTCTGCCCCCAAGGCTGCTAGTGACCTTATGTGTATGTAGGCGTTTGCTACATTCTTCCTAGAAATGGAGTTCAAGGAATGTTCCCTCAAGCCTTTACAGCCTTTCCGGGATTGTCAGAAGGCTAAACTGGAGAGCAAGAAGTGCAATTTGGGACTTCCAGGCCAGACAAAATGCTGAGACTGGGTTAACACTTGATCAAAGTTTCTCTGCATTCACATTAGAGAAAATTGGAAAATGTGACATCATTCGGGGTATGAAGATTGCCACATTCCACAAGTTAGCATTTCAGCCACAAGAGCAGTCTCTCCATCCAGATTGCCCCCTGCTGCTATTTTCTTCTGCAAACTGGACAAGGGTGCTGGTAAAAAAAGAACTGTTAGTATTTCAGAAGCTTTGTGCAACCAAAAATTAGCTTGTTCACAGAAGTTCTCTCTCTCTCTCTCTCTCTCTCTCTCTCTCTCTCTCTCTCTCTCTGACCTATAAAAATGGTGGGTAGTTGCTCAAAGTTTCAGAACGTCTTCATCAAGAGCTAATGTTTATACGCAGCTTCAGCAACCTCTACAACACTGCGAGCTACAGTGTGCTCAGAAAATGACAATAGAAATCCTGCAGCTTCTCACTACTGACAAAACTGGCGGACTTCTCAGATTCTCATGCAACTCATCCTGTAACATGGTAAAAGATGGTGTGAAATCAATCTCAAAGACCCCCAAAAAGCTATTTTGTCAAAAATATGTGGTTATTTTAAAGTTGTGGTCAACACTTTTAATCATGCTTGAAAGTCATAGGGGAAAGCTTTGTTGATGGCACATCAAATTGGCCTGTAAGGCTAGGAAATCAAACCAAAAGACATTGTCAGATTGCAGCTCAGTGATTGCCCCCATTTGCCTGTAGCAAGCAGCTTGATTCATTTGCTTGGGGCTATCTGGATTATTTTACTAATTTATTCCTTGGTTTGTACCTCTGCCTTAAGTTATCTGGTTCACCCTTCTCATTTTTTTCAATTTTTTTTTTTTTTTGCATTGGGTCACATGAAACAGAAATGAATCTCTGGGAATAATGCATCAAACTATTCTACATGTGATGTTCAGTCATATAAATGTGCCCCAGGAGAATTTTGACAAACCAAAACAGCTGCAGGAAACTTAACTGCAGAAGCTCATGCAGAGGAGGAGGAGGAGGAGGTGCCTATCTCTTTCACCATGGGCCATTTTTCTTTTCAAAATTCCCAAAGTGTGGGTCACACTGGTGATTGCCTTCCCCAGCCATCTTTGCTTTACCCCCAGCAAGCTGGGTACTCATTTTACTAACCTCAGAAGGATGGAAGGCTGAGTCAACCTTGAGCCAGCTACCTGAGAACCCGACTTCCACTGGGATCAAACTTGGGTCACAGGGAGAGTTTTTGTCTGCAATACTGCAGCCTACAACTCTTTGCCACACAAGGCTCTATAATTGGCAGGTTAAAAAAATCAAAATTTGAGAGAGTTTGGCTGAGGGTTGCTGGAGAGAGAGCTAAAGGATGTGTGAAATTCCAACCCCTGCAGTTGGCTCCATTAAAATTCCTGGCAATTCAGAAGACGGTGATAATTCACAAGGAGCAGTAGCCATTTTCCCACCTTGAGGAAAATGCAAAATACCTATAGCTGAGCCAACATGAGAGCAACAGATAACAATGCTCGCTAATAGAGCAATCCTATCCATTTCTCACTGTCCAATCCTATGCAGCGTTGGTTGTTCCCATACCCCGTGTAGCGCCCCAGCCTGATCAATGGGGTTACTCAGATGTGCAGCAGCTATTTAGACCTGTTCTGCTGCCCCCCTTCCCAGGCTTGATTCACCTGTTCCACCCTCTCCCACCCAGAAACCCCCCCTCTTTGCCCCTGGACTGCCCTCCCGCCACCACTCCAATCTGCCAACTGGTGCAAGCCTTACTTTTGCCAGAAAATGTTGGACAGGATGCAGCACCCATAGGCCTTCCTGCTAGGGTCGCCTACTTGCTTGGTCTTGAAAGCTTGGCTTGCTTTACAGTGCTTTACAACATCAAGCGCTGGCACTGCGGCCAATCGGAGTGGGCTCTCATTGTGATACAATGTTTGGTGTTTAGTAGGTGGGTGGGAGTCTCCTCTCTGCTGCAGAGACAGGGGGCAAAAGGCCCATCAAAACTACTCCAGCTCCTAACTTTCTTCCTGTTTTGCTGTATTCTCTCATTAGTCAGTGGTTCCTATTTTTTTCCCCACAAGCCCCATTTGAGTGAAAACAGGATGCACTGCCCTCGGTCTGATTTGTTATTAGAGTAACACAATGTCATAGATAGCATCATTCTGAATCCTTGCAAAGTGCGGGCAATGATTCCTCTAAGGGACTTCTTATGGGAATCAAATTGTGGCTGCAAGAGTATCACCATCAATAGGTTTTGCCCCCACCCCTTCATAAAATTAGCTGAAATGAACCTAGCAAATGGGATGCTGAAATTGGAGGGGAGTATGTAAGTTTAACCTTTAGATTTGTTGCAGAGAAATCCTAACCCTTTCCCTGCCATAGCATTTAGCCATGCCAAAACAGATTTCATTGCATGCTATGGTGGGGCGGAGGAGATTGGGAAGCTTAGTAGCAGCAAGGGAAAATATTTTCCCCTACCCCTCTGTAAGCCACTGATTGCCAATCAGTCTCCTTGGACCAGTGCCAGCATTTTAATTGGCACAAGTCCAAGGGGAGAAGGGACATGTCAGGAGGCCCCAGGGGGGACAGCATGTAATGCAACTGACTTGAGGCAGGATGCATCCCCTCCTGCCTCCAACATACCCCATCCCGCCCCAATCCACCCATTCTCTGCCCCATTCTGCCCATCCCACCAACTTACCAACATTGGTGGGGCCTCTCCTCACGGCCGTGCCCACAGTCCTCCCCACTGTCTACAATGGGAGCCTGAAACTATGTGGGCTTCTAGAATGGCATTTGTGACTCTGTAAACACACTCTGCCACCAAAACTGCAATTCCAGCAGCGGACCCACTACATAAGACTGGGCTGATAGTTTCTAATACAGAACTTGACTAAAACGATAAGAAACATTTTGCACCTAATGGAGCAGTAGTTTGACAGACTCTCCACAGCCCATCCGTATACAACCATGGCCTTCCAATTTAAGTAAATCAAAATCAACCAAGAAAAATATTCCTTGAAGCCCTCTTGAGATATCTGAGCTTTTAATTGAGAACAGAAAAACCAGGTATTTTGTCCCTATGAGAACCATGTTAGCAAAAAATAACATTAAGCCAGACCAAGTGGCCTGGGACAAAACCTAATTTAGGAAAAAGGTCATTCTGTTTCTTAGTACTGTAGCCAACCATTACAGTAAATAACTTGGAATAGCTGAAATAATAATTTAATCATGGCAAGATACCTTTCTTGGCAGGCAGCTGACATTTAATGGTAACTAGGAAAAAAAGCAAACTAAAACTCCAAGAATCTTAATTAATCTGAAAACCAGCAGATCATCTTTGCCAGTTGCCAGGAATATTTTCACCTGACTGGCACCCGCAAGATATTACATTTAAGATTAATAACCAGTATCCAGAATGAGCTCAGGTACACTAAAAGATAAAGCCTCATTTGTCAGTTTCCTACACTTTACAGTGTCATTTCTGCTACTGCATATTGCCACTTCCAAATGCTTTACGCCATTACATATTTTTTCAAGTTAGAGGGAATATGTATCTTTCTTTTTAAGGGTCTAATTCAGAGTTGAAGAAAGCACACATGAAATCTTCCCTAAGTGGTTCAGGTTGGCTGTTGTAGTCATACCATTTACTCTAGCGCTGTGACCATTATGTAAAGAGGTGTCGTCTCCCCTATGCTTTTAGCAGTTAAAGCTAGCAGCCACCAGCCATCAACACTCATTTAAGTACCCATTAGGGCAGAATCTTTAGCAATTACTTAGAGTTACAGCTTCGGTGGGCACTGAGTAGTAAAATATGCTTGCTTAAATGAGCATTGATGTCTGATGGCTACTAGTTCCTGAAGGAACTGGCCACTTATTTGGGTGAGGGCCAGAGGCATTAGAAATGAAATAATGAAGGAGGCTTTGGTAGCTGGTTGCCGGGGAGAAGCCGTGGGATGCTCAAAGCAATGCTGGTTGCTCACAGGGGGTACCAATGTTGCTTTAAGGACTATCACTAGTTATCTAGGTGCCTGCCAGCTCCCCCATGCTCAACTTGTGAATAGACAAGTATTGTAAACACCACAAGTCTCCAATGTTCTGCTTTCTCCCCACACAGAAAGTGACTGGAAAACAAAGCCTCGGGAATCTCCTGCTTCTTGGGGAAAGGAAGGAACAACATTATAATCATTGCATTGCCTTTAATAGCAGGACCACTTGAGGGAATGTGGTCTCACGCTGATCACACTGAATGTCATTAAAGAAACTTTGCACATTAAGGACTCAGTCCTGAGCCTGTCATCACCAGCGGGACATTTGTACAGCTGGCTCCGAGTTTCGTGGAAGTGCCATAAAGCACATTTACAGCACTCGGGGAGTAGGGAGCGCCAGTGCTGGGCCTCAGTGCTGGAAGGACTGTCGGCCGGTGCTCCGGCACTGTTGGCCAGCGGTAGGTATTCTCGGGGCAGTGGGAGTAAGGGAGTGGGCAGAACAGGGCAGAGGAAGGCCGGAGGGGAGGACCAGGTCCGCGAGGGGGGCAGGGGCAGCAGCAAATACTGCTACGGGATCCTAACACACACACCCCAGCCAGGCAGCCTGACATGGGACTCCTTGGCTCTGCCTGTTTCCACAGACATGAACATACAATTGCAGCCGCCTGTTCTGATCACCAAATTTCAGCTGCCAAAAAACATCCTGGGCTTTAGAGGATTGGGTTTTCTGACATTTCTTATACTGCATCTATAATGCTACGATTTGATTACTAATATTCTTTCCTAGAACAGTAATTCTCCAAATGCTTGCGACCGTCCTGGCCCAGGGAGGAGGAGGCGGGGCCAGGAGGCGGCCATTAGGTCACATCCTAGGCCTCATTGGAAGGCTGAGCGGCCCCAAATAGCAGGCGCAGATCCAAGGAAGCCCATGGGGCAGCTGGAGCCTCCCCTGGGGCAAGGGCACAAACGTGCCCTTTCCCCGGGGAGGCACCTCAGCACACCAAAGGTGCATTGGATTTGGTGCAGGCCTACCGGCCTCGCCAATCCAGCACACCTTAGGATTGCATTCTTAATGAATTAGCAACGGTGTTTCTATGGGAAGGGAAAGCTAAATGTTGCAGGAACCTGCGCTCCTGCATAACATAGTCCCTTCCCCTAACCTCCAGAGCCATTTGTGGCTCAGAAAGCAAGCCTCTGAACCACCTCTCCTAGCCACGAATGCCTCTGAGGATGAGGGGGAAGGACCGTGTTACACAGGAGCACAGGCTCCTGCAACACTTAGTGTGTCCCCCATAGGAACACCACTGTTAGTTAGACCAAGTGCTCAAAATGTTCCACATTCGCCATTGACATTGTTGACTAAGGGATCTGCAGATATCAGCAATGTGTATGCTGGGATGATTCCACATGGGTCTTATGTTTGACACCCCTGCCATAGCTGATGATGCAAGGGATAAGGGCCACTCTTGTCTCCTTTTGGTTCTAGTAAAAAGATTCAAAGCATACCTTGGCACTATCTCTGCTCAGTCTAGCCATTTTTTTTCCAAAGATACAGAAACGTTTGAACAATGGTGAAAGCCATAGCACAGGGCACAATCCTATGCCACAATCCAAACATGCCGTCAAGCGCGTCTACACCAGCGAGTAGGGCGCTAGACCGGCGCAAGCAGCAGTGCTGGTGCTCAGGTACCCCTGTGCCCATCAGCTACGCCAGCTGTGCACCAGTTGAGTGCCAGTGGTGCTCAGTTGACACAGGACTTCACAGAGGGCATTTCAGAAGCATGCCAGGGAAGTAACGGGGCGGCAACGGGGGCAGCAATGGCCAACAGCCGTTGTGCCAAATCCTAAGCCCCGTCCCCAGCCAAGATGGCCCCGATCTGGGCTACTGCTGCACATGTGCACCTGCACCTACAAATCTGCAGGTGCAGATCCAAGCAGCCCCATAAGGATGACTGGGGCTTACCAGGGTGCAAGAGGAAAACCTCCCCTTCCCCTGCGCTGAGCTGCTGCTGCCTCCTGCTGGGCTTACGATATGGCCCTGCTGTGCTGCTTTGCTAGGCTGGCACTGCTTAGGATTGGGCTGACAGTAAAATAAATGTTTGCTTTAAATGGGAATGAAATCTAGCCCTCCAGTTTGCCACTGGAGTAGGTGTGGCAAATATAGTATTCCTTTCCCCCATGACTTTGATTCTTTTCCTACCAATCACATAAATTGTCTTTTTTTAAGGAGAATGAGCTGGTGCTATGGCTGGCTGGGGGGCTATCATTCTGAGCACTGTATTTCCACAGTGTCCTTTTAACAATAAGGTGTGCAGTTTACCAAAGGCAGGTTTCCTTCCACCCTGAAAAATGACAATCAAATCATTTTTCTGGCCTTGCATGTTATACTGAATTACAGTTTGTACATCCACATGAGAGTTTGTTTTTAATGTTATGATGATGAAGTGCCACAAATTTGACAGCTTTCCTCCTTCCAGCAACTGAAACCACAAGTTTTGCTACCATTTTTTTGTTCAGACTGTTCTCTGTACAAATGACTGTATTTGGCTAGACATCAAATGATAGTTCGTATACCCAATTTATTTCAAAGTATTTTAAATTGCAGAACAATTCTAATTAATACTGCATATCCTTTCCAGTGTTGCAAAATAAAGAAATTTTATTGCCTTCTACCACATTCCAAGGAGAGTGTAATAGTAGATAAGAGGGAAAAATAAATTCTAATTGCAGATTCCTCGCAGGGGAGTACTACATCCATGAGGCTGTCGTTGCTATCTCCCCTAATCACAGGGGGGAAAGTATTTGACATAAAGCAAATTGGATTGATACATCCTTGCTTGGTTTGGGAAAGCAGGTCATTGTTTTCAATGTTATTGTTTACAAACCTGTGCAAAAAAAAAAATCCATACAGGGGCATACAGGGGCTAAAGAAGTGCAAGGGGGTGCAATTGAACCGGGCAGCAAGTTTTCGGAGGACAAGCTGAGCTTGACATTAGTGGCCAAAATTGTGAAAACGTTGGTATGAATGAATAATACCATCATGTTATACATCATTGGAAAGGTAATTTAATGCAGAATGCAGTGAAAAAGACCAGAGTGTGATATCAAAAGCTGTGACCAAAAAACCAGAGAAAATGAAAATATAACTGTGACGTCACCTCTTGCGATGTCATTTCCGGACACAACATTTTGCCCTCTGCAGTGGGTACACTTTCATTAGCTATGTCCCTGATTCCATAAACATGTTTAAAGGGCAGAGCAAAGGGGTAACATCAGAATAGGAATGGCTGGGGTCGGATCTGTGGTGACCCAGCCCTAGACAAAAGGCACATGCTAAGATCACTATGGGACATGGTAGCGCAGCGGGTTAATCCGCTGTTGCTGGGCTTTCCGACCACAAGGTTGGGAGTTCAAGGCTGCGTGACGGAGTGAGCTCCCATTGCTTGTCCCAGCTCCTGCCAACCTAGCAGTTCGAAAGCACCTAAATGCAAGTAGATAAATAGGGACCACTTCGGTGGGAAGGTAACAGTGTTCCGTGCACTACGGCGTAGAGTCATGCTGGCCACATGACCACGGAAGCTTGTCCTTGGATAAAACGCCGGCTCTACAGGCTTTGAAACGGAGATGAGCACCGCCCCCTACAGTCGGTCACGACTAGACCATCCGGTTGTGGGGAAACCTTTACCTTTAAAAGATCACTATCAGCCTATGCAGGGTAGAAGGCAGCTGAAGCTCACTGCAGGGTAAGGGGACATTCATCCCTTTTTCTCGTGGTAAGCCCCAGGCAGCCCAATGGGGCTGCTTGGATCTGTGCCAGCAAAATTGGTGTTTTGAATTGCAATCAAACTTGCAAAATTGCAAGTTTGAGCAGCCCAGATTGGGGCCACACAGTCCAGGGACATAGGTTAGGATCTGGCCAAACAGATCCAGACCCACTCCCTAGGCCGGTGCACCCACAGGGCCACCCTCTCGCTGCTTCCCTCTCAACTTCTCCCACCCTCCCCCTGCCTGCCCATTCCCCTGCACCGGGGTGACTTACCTGCTTCCCTCTGCAGCACACCTGGGTTGGTGCAAGTCTATCTCCAGCAGATACCGATGCGCACCTGTACTCTACAACTATTAATGGGGACAGGGACACCTGAAATGGTCTAAAACAGGAGAGGGGAGGTAGCCCACAGTTTGTAGCATGATCACGCACACACACACACACACAAGCATGTTTTTTTTCTTTTGCTATGAATACAACGGTATCAGGATACAAACTGCAGCCGAAGTAAGTACTACACTCTCCCGACCCTCCTTCTGTGGTTTTGAGCTGTTTTGCCTCCTCACTATGTGTTTATACAGATACTAATTATATTCAAACACATGCATTTCTATGTACAACCGTTAGACCCTCAGTTTCATTGGATGACCCTACATTGTAGAATTATGAAGGGAACATATATTGCTATTCTCTCTAGACTAGTGGTTCCCAAACTGTGGGTCTGTACCTACCAGTGGATCATGAGCCAATTTCAGCCATATTGAAAATATGGAAAGGGGGAGGGCTGTGTGGTTATTTGTGTCAAGGTTGTAAATAGGCTTTCCCCCCCCCTTTCTGATTTACTTTCCTGTTGGAAAATGGCTGACAAATATCCCAACTTATTGCTGCATTATCAGGAAAGCAGCAGACTCTGGCGTCACAATGACGCTACTTCCAGCTATGACATTACTTCTGGTAGGTCCCGGACAGAGTGGGTCCTGGTGCTAAAAAGTTTGAGAACCATTGCTCCAGACCAGCGATGGCGAACCTATGACATGCGTGTCAAAGCTGACATGCCAAAGCATTTTCGGTGACAGGCTGAGCCAGAGAAGTTAAGGGCTGCGCGCGTGCAAGCCAGCAACTAGCGGCACCTGGCTGAAGCTGCCGGCACTTAAAAGCCTTCCTTCCCTGAGCCAGGGCTGGGTGAGAGGCAGTTAGAAACAACCCCGCCCCCAAGCCCTTTCCTGCCAGCACAAGTTGCAGCAGAGCTGCGGCAGGGGCTAAAGTAGTGCAGGGGTGGGGGCTACACGGTCCTGGGGCAACAGTCCGCTGTGGGGAGTTGCATGCTTGGCGCTGCCTCCTCCACTTCCATTTTTGCTTCCCGCTCCGCCCGCAGGTGAGACCCGCCCTGCTCGCAGGTGCTGCCTGGGGTGCTACGAGGCCAGCTGCGTCTGCCAAGCTGACTCCCAGGTAGGTGTGCTGGGCACACTCTGTGCCCAGCCCCAGGTTGCATTGGCTCGCCGTACCGCCTGCTCGCCCCTCTGGGCTCTGCTCCTCGCTTGCCCGAGAGCGGCTGCTGCACAGGGCCTCGCTGAGAAGCGCTTCCACCCACTTCCTAGGAGTGGCGGAGTTGGAATCCCCCGCCCCGGCGCAGATCCCCCTGCACGCATCTCTCTTCCTGCTTTTGTTTTGGCAGAGGGGGTGTTCAAGGCATGGGGTGCCCCTGGCCACGCGGAAGGAAAGCCACCCGGTTCTCTGGTCTCCTTTATGGTTGTGCCCAGAGGCTAAGTCCGTGCGATTTGGAGGCAGTTGGTGCCATTTCATCTGGCGCTGTTGGGCAAGCCTCGCTTCCTGCAGCAGCCGCAGTGCTCAAAGGCAGATCCGCAACTCAGCTTCCCTTGCCTGGAGATCCCCCCTCCCCCCCCCCTGCGCTCCTGGCGCAGAATTTTTTGACTTTTGTTCGGGGGGGGGAAGGGTGACACACCACCAGAGTTATAAATTTTCCAAATTTCTGACACACCAAGCCCAAAAGGTTCGCCATCACTGCTCTAGACTGTTCTTATTTCATTAGTGATGCTTTTTCTAAACTGAACATGTGCAAAAGCTTTGCCTCTTCCTTGTAAGAAAGATGCTCTAACTCTTCAATCTGTTCTTTGCCGTTTTAAATCCTTTTTCCAGTTCTCCATATCATTGTTTCGATGGGAGAGCCCCTATTTTGATCTACCACTGACAGGTTCTCACTTTGTGTTATTTATAAGATGCTGAGTTACAAGAATGTAATGGTCTCGTTCATACTAGGAGACTGTTGTCCCACAGAATGCAATGCCTGCATATGCACTTGACTGAAAGGGAAGATATGTGGAGAAAACCCAGTAATTTCAAACAGTAAAGAAATTACGAGCATACAGAGGTAAGTATGAAATTCTCAGGCCTCAATCCCTTATTCCCCCAATAAGCCAAAACATGACCTCCCCTAACCTCAAAAAAATAATAAGGGAGCTCTCACAAAAGCCAGTTCCCCTCTCGACCCCCATAATCCAAGCACTGAATTACTCAAGTTAAAGTTTAACCATTTATGTAATAAGGTAATAATAATGTTAATTAATAATTTAACAATTTATGTAACATATGTAATAATATCTTTGTTACATATGATCAGTCTCATAACAATTCTCACTTTTCAGCTAGTCTTTGCTCGCTCAGAGCTCCACTAAAGAGACAGAAAGAAAAACGAAGAAAACCTTTTTCAAATCTTTTGGGAGGGAAGAGTGGGAGGTTACAGAGCAATGATGTAGCAGAAGAACAGAAATTTCATTTTTACACATGAGGATTTCTCCTAATACCAGAATTATAGAATCAGAATCAGAATACCCTTATTGGCATACAACAGGGAGGTACAACGTATTTACATAACATACAAGAACAATGCACACAAGACATCATTTAAAACCAAATTAGCTCTCCGGAGCAGACTCACGACTAATGTTAGTCTGCACAATGATATTTAGAAAGGCTGCTACCTGCTTTAACAGTTCCGGGTCTGACGTTGCCAGGAAAATTTTTATCCACTCCCCTTCCGCTAACTGTTGCCTCCTCGACAGAATTGGGGCTAGTAGGTTATTCCTGGCCTCAGTGTGAAGAGGGCAGTGGAAGAGAAGGTGGGCCACAGATTCAATCACCCCCAAAGAGCAAGGGCAGGTCCACAGTCCTGTCAGTGTATGGTATCCCTCTGAACCTGCCCCACAAGACTGCAGATGGTATAACATTGCAATGGGTGAGCGAAAAAGCTCTTTTTTCATTAGGTTCAGTTAGCAAGGACAAGTAATTTGGGATTTTTCCTACTACAATGGGGATTTGCCAGTTCAAAGGCGAGCAGGCTCTATTAGCCGAGCTCAAAAGCTCTTGGGATTGGATATCTAGGAACCTTCGCTTGATGATGCGAAAGGCCTCTAGTTGGGGCACTGCACCCAATAGGTCCAACCCAATACCTGTTTGATTTTGGATTCCCAAACACCGCCAGAGGAGAAGGTATCCTTCCTAAACTGATGGAGAAGGCTGTTTGAATCATTATTAAAATAAACTTTCCGCCAAAATTTGGTCGCTCTTAGCCAGGCTAGAGTTTTAATCTTAGATTGGCCTGACTCAAGGCATAGGACTGAGTAGGGCACACAATTTGGTAGGGCCAAAAATTTTCTTAAAAAGGCAACTTGTATCTGTTTGATAGAATAGTTGAATGAGTTTATCCAAAGCGGTATCCCGTAGAGAATTTGTGAAATAGATTTGGTATTAAACACTTTAAGAGCAGCTGGAACAAATGAACCTCCTTTATTGTAAAAAAAATCTGGTAATAGCAGCCATTGAAATATTGGCCGTTGCCTTCACCATATTGCGATGGCCAGACCAGGAGTGGTTAAATGAAAATAAAATGCCAAGATATTTAAAAGTTTTCACCTGCTCAATAGTGTGCCTGTTAAATTTCCAATTGTGTAATTTCCAAGAATTGGCGAAAATCATGATCTTGGATTTCTGATAGTTCAACTGTAATTTATTCTGTGTCAGATAGTCCAGACATTTATTTACCAACCTTTTAAGCCCCACCCGAGAGCGCGACAAGATGACAGCATCGTCGGCATACAGTAATAAGGGCACCCTAAGATCCCCCAGTTTAGGGGGGTGGCCCTCAACCGCTGACAAAGCAGGGGCCAAATCATTTAAAAATAAATTAAATAGGGTAGGGGCTAAGAGACAGCCTTGCTTTACACCTTTATTGACAGAGATCTCCTCTATAATCAGAATTATATTATAATATATTATATTATATTACACACACTCAAAGGAGAAAAAAAAATAGAACCTAAGCTGATGACAGCTAATTTGTGACATTTGATTGTTCTCCAATTTAACTTTTAATTAATTCTGAGTTGAGGATCCCAGACTGGATCACTAATTTCTCTTTCACCGTACCCAATTTTCTCTGATTTTTGGACATAGTGCTTTTATCTTGCAAGAAAAATGGAACAGGCAAAGCCAATTAGGTCTGATAATTCAATAAGTACTTTCTAATGCATTTCAAATATTTTTATAAGGGAATTGGCTCAGCAGTTATGTGAACACAAGATCTCCATTGGTAAAGTAGTTTCCCCTCTCAAGCAGATCATCCCCCTGCTGCCCCCCTTTTCCAATTAAACATCAGAATCGGGTTTCTGCTCCCCAGTCTGATCAACAGTCTCAATCTGTATAGCAATCAGCAATTTCCCAACAACTGCTACTATTAGGCTGGTGTCCAGGCTTAACTCCACTGGAGTGAATTTAAAACACTACAGGGAAGCAATTCAGTATCAGGAAAAATACTGAGGAAAGATGCTGCCGCTGCTGACCTAATTTAGCTGACTTTATTTCAGAGTCAGTCAGGTAGAGCAGTCTTGCAGTCCGATCATACACACATTTATTCCAAAAGAAGTTTCACTTGCTCAGCTGGGCTTTTTCTTAAGGAAGTTGACACAAGACTACAGCTTTAGGTTGCATACAGACATACAACTCTGTAGGAGCCGGTGTAGGTTTTCTGCTGTAGGCAAGCTCAGCGTCCCCAGTGCCTTCACTTCTTTATTAATAAAGGGATCTGTCTCCAATTCTAATACGCGTTTTTGCCTCTCTCCCATTCTCTAGGTATACTTTTAGCATTTTTTTAAGGCTCAAGCACTTCTGTTTATACAGTATAATAGTTATTCTCCCTTTTTTATAAACACCAAATTGTTGGTTTCATTTTAAATTTGAACCATTGCTCCCAGTGGGTGGAGGGGAAGTGACTTCATGATTGTCACAAAGACCAGAATCCTGCCCAATTGCCTGGGGACGAGGGGTGACTTCTTGACTACCCTAAGAGCCAAATGATCAACACCTTGCATTGCTGGTCCCTGCTGAAAATTGGAAGTACCACTTGTTTTTAGGTTGTTTTAGGAAGGTTACATGACTGTTAAAAAGGAAAGAGTCTTGATCCAAAGGGGCTCACCATTCAAGACTTGTATACCCTCAGCCGATTTCTATTTGACACTCAGAACTTGACTAATTATCTTTGCACAAGTTGAACTCTTAACAACCAGTTGACACATGGGGTATATTCCAGAACTGGTTGATTGACAGTTGAATGTTTGGACCAAGCAGAGGTGGCATCAGAGATCATCCAGTTTGGGTGCTGGATGCAAATCATCCACTAGTGTGGCCAGTGTAATTTCTGATCTAAAACTGAGCTGAAAATCCAGTTGAAAGAGGTTTAGATAATCAGGATTGCCCAGCAGAATATAGCGTAGCACAGAGTTTGGGTACTTCCAGTTGAAGGAAAAAACAGCACTTTCACAAATGGACATGTGAGTTTTGTATTTCACTTCTTTACTTTTTAAACTTTCTGGATACATTTATGGCTGGAGCAAATTAGCCTGGCTCATTCATCAGCTAGAAGCTTCGAGCCCCTCTGAAGGTAGCATTTTGCTTGTCATTTCTACTCAGGTAGAGACACTTAAGCTAGTGGAGGACAGGGAGGCCTGGCGTGCTGTGGTCCATGGGGTTGCGGAGAGTTGGGCACAACTTAGCAACAGAACAACAACAACAAGAGACACTTAAGTAGAAGATGCATACACATCAACTGCAAAAGAGGCAGATGCATATAAACATAATCACGTTCTCCTTTCAAACTCATGGATGCTCAGGGAAAAGACTGCAAGCCTTGCCTCCATGTATATTAAAGGGAAATATGGTTCAATGAGCATTCTGGTATGCTTCACATTTGATACGGTACGCATGAATTTTGAAGTATTGATACCGGAGTGTAAAATATCAAGTAAGGAGGTTGATCAACTCTGCCCCCACCTTCCCAGTCAGCCAAAAGGACTTCATCCTACCTGGATGGTGCCCTGTGGTCTCTGACTGATCAAGGGGCATTTGAGGAGCAACTGAGAGCAGATGTATTTCATCTACTGAAACTGTGGGGAGGAGGCCCATGGCAAAGCATGGGCAAAAGGAAAATGAAACATGGGTTAAGTTTCATAAAGAATGTAAATAGATTTATAGAATTCCCCTCTGAGTCCTGGAAAAAGTAAAAGATACAGACCAATTAAATAAAGTAACTAGAAACA
The DNA here is from genome assembly GCA_029204185.1 of Lerista edwardsae. Classification (NCBI taxonomy): domain Eukaryota; kingdom Metazoa; phylum Chordata; class Lepidosauria; order Squamata; family Scincidae; genus Lerista; species Lerista edwardsae. The sequence goes on along the minus strand of JAJKFI010035121.1, from coordinate 28,202 downwards.
GTGCAACTCTCACTTTTGGCACAGAGTTGTCTGCACAATGCTCTACAGATGTAAAAGACTATATGGATGAAGGAGTGTGCTACTGATACAACAAGAATTTCACACTGATGGACTCAATCTGATCCTTTCAGAAGAATATACAATTTGATAAAATGGTGAAGGAGGCCATGATGCCCTCTGGAAATAGAGGTGTGATATATGGGCACTTTTGTGAAAACACATTGAGGACTATTAAATATAATTATCTGAATTGATCTTCAAAATATGATTGCAGTAGTTCAAAAGGAAACCCACCTCCCTCACTGCAATTTTTAAAATTTGATTTTAATATGAGCTGTATGATTTTGGAACAGAAGATTGCCTAGGGGCTGACGATGATGTGAGAGTGGTGGTGTGAGAGTGGAATCATTATGAGTCCCCTGCCTTTTCATTAGTTGTCTCTCTTGTACCTATTTCTTGATTATGCACTCCTTGGAAAACTTTGCTTCTGTTGTAAAATCATGTCCCTCAATGGCATAAAAAGTAAGAATTAAAGCTTTACAAGACCGAGGTCTTCTTGGTTTGGAGAGCCATGACCAAGAGCAGGTTTACAGTTTGGGGGTCCTCCTGGACTGATTGATGGCCCAGGACTGCCAGGTGGCTGTAGTGATGGGGGGGGGCATTTACCAAGCTTAGGCTGATGCTCCAGTTGCAGATGTACTTGAGTTGAATGGACCTAACCACCGCAGTTCATGCCTTGGTGATGGCAAGACTTGACTACTGGAATAAATTATATGCCCATGAAGACTGGCCCTGCTGCACGTGCTGCCCTAGACTAAAGTGGCAGTGACAAGGAGCAGTCTGTTCTATGGTGGCAACATTATTACGGAAACCCCCCTCCCCAAAAATTACGAACTACTATAAACTCCCTGCTAGCCTTCTGATGAGGCTTCAACATTTTTTTTTCTTTTTCACTTGCCTTTATCCTCTTGAATATGCTTGATGTTTGGATTTTTTGTTTTGGTTGTTTGTACTTTATATTTCATAAAACTGTTACTTACTGCTATCCTGCTACTGCTTGATCATATACTGATGCTTTGTCTTTTGTTAATTGCCTTTTATTTTAAGCAGCCTTCAGTGCCCTATAGTTTAGGGAGAAAGGTGGGGTGTCAATCCATCAGTAAGAACAATTTCTGAAGCACCAGAATTTCTGAAGCACCAGAAATTCTCTTAAAGGGAAAATCTTCCACTATTGAAGTGTGACAAGGTGAGTGAAACTGAGAGACATTTGTTCAAACTAATCACTGAAAGGTAGTGCCACTTCAATGATATATTATGCAGCCATAGCAGTATTTGCCGGTAATAAATTGGAAGGAGAAACTGCTATTCCCTTGTCCCTATCATAAAAATTGCTGCCATCTTCAGTTTCATACTTGTGGGCTACGAGGAATCGAGGGTAGTGGCTGTGATCAAGTGAGGCCCTTAGGCATTTTGCTAACCAAAGCAAAACATTACGCACATATGAACACCAATACTAGACATCCTGTAATGAATCTTTATCTTTCATGCAGACGAGAGAGGAAAAGAAGCACTAATCTAGAACTGTCTGGGGCAGGCAAAAAGAAGAGGTTTAAACTGTAGTACAGAACATCATAAGCACATGTGCTGGTGAAGAAAGTGGAAAAGAAAGCTGGTTCAGACAACAAGTAACAAACATAAGAGAGACCACAAAATTATATGGGAAATGTTTGCAGTAATGTTCATTATGGGTGACGCATTCCACCTAGGGTTCTAAATGTTCACAATCATTTGAGCAACTGGCAAGCCTTAACATTTAAAAATTACAGTGCATAGTGCTCTGGACTGTTTGTATAGAGATTCATAGTGCAGTGGTGATCCCAACTAGTGACTACATTTGTAAATGTTTTGGACCACTACATGAATAGGAACACATAGACCACCATACTCCCTTTGGTGGCTTTTCACAGCAATTCATAGAAGACAACACCTGAGCCCTCTTCGCATATAAATTCTCCCCCAGTGACTGCAGGGAGGGGGAGGCAGACTGCATCCACTGACACTCCTGCTGGCCACACCCCCAAAGGCTGCATATTCCTCTTTCATGAGAAAGGAGTGGTGCACATGACCACTAAGGACGCAGTGAAGAGGCAAGTTCTGGCAGTGCAGTTGAGGGGATAGGATTGGGCAGTAAGATACCCATTTAGCCAGTGGTGGGATTCAAATAAATTAACAACCGGTTCTATGATGTCATAGCCGGAGCAAAAAAAAAAAACCAAAGCCAGCCAAGGTAAGCGAGTGGGTGGGGCCCGGCCATTTAACAACGGGTTCTATAGAACCTGGGTGAACCCCCTGTATCCCACCACTGCATTTAGCCCTTTCCATCTCCATTCCATTTGCTCCCTTCCCTCAGGGCTTCATTGGCACTGGGGAGTTGGATAGGATTGGGCCCACGATGTATTAGGCACTGTTGGCTGCACACTACAGCCCCAGTGCTCACAGAGGGCCTAGCATCTGAACAAATATACATCAGATTGGGTTCCATGACGTCAAATTAAAAAAAAACTGATAACACAGGCCATGTTTTTTCCTCCTCCGATCTTGGCAATCCTACCTGACAAATTTGTACAGGACGTTTCTATAAACCTATTAAATCACTTCTTATTCCGGAGGTGAAACCTCTGCTCTGTCTCGAGGAGATATCTTCTCTAATCCACATTCACTTCAGCCCTTCTCCAACTTTAATGGGGAGCTGTATTTTACAGCAAATTTGTGACTCTTAGGATCAATGCTTATGAATGATTTGCAATTCAAGGACTATTAAAGTAAGCTTTGCCTTCAGAATAAATCACTCTGCTGAGAGCTGGATGTTGATCCTACAACTATGAGCATATAAGTTCGCTCCAAGTCAATTCGAATATTTATATGTGTAAAGAAACTCAGGCAGTTGGAGCCTTTTGTACAGAGCACAGCCCAGTATGTCAATGTCATCCCATTAGATAGCATTATGAACTCTCCAAATAAGTGTATGTGCACCTGGCCCCTTTATAGCCTAGCCTGAGCTGCCTGGCGACCGTGGGCGCAATAGTAGCCAAACAGCCATTGGCGGCACTTCGCGAGAAGGGAACATTCATCCCCTTCCCCCAGGTAAGCCCGGGGACCTGCCAATTGGTCTCCTCAAGTCTGCGCCAGCTACTTAGCTGGCACAGACTTGAAGGCCTCCATGTCGAGAGGTCAGGATCTGGTGGCTGAGGTCGCCACCAGCCTCTGTCTGTTATGCTACAGATAAAACTGTGGACAGGATGGATAAATCATTGAGATTGCTAAAGGAAAAGAAGGGAGGAGGCAGAGACTGCTAGTGTAACAAAAGAACGTTGTATTTGCCTGCAAAAGAAATGTATGTGGTGAGGTGTCTCTTGGCAAAGTGACCTATATACTGAGTAGTTTCCACTTGGTGGTGGTGGTGGTGGGGAACTAGATGTGTCACTGCACTTGGCTTTCAGTAAATATGTTTTTTCTTGGGGTGCAGAGTGAAAATCTCTTGGGATTTCAGGTTGATTCATTGTTCACGGTCCAGGGGTCCGGAACCATTTATATTAACTTCCTTATAAATTATGGAAGAATCATTTAAAGTGGATTGCATTCTTTTTCTTTTGATGTTCAAAACTGAGTGCATTACATACTAGTGATGCCATGCCCAAATTTTCCAACCCAAAGGTTCTGTCTGCAGCTGTCTTTTGTCAGATACGGATTTAGAAGACCCAGGTCCATTACTGTCGCAGCTGTGCAACAGAACAGCAATCAGTGCTGATTCACAATGTCCTTGAACCATGAGGAAGGTCTGAATTTCTACACAGAGGCAAGGATTTTATATATATATCTTTTGACAGTTCTTCGGGCCCACAATCCAATGGCAACAATACACTTTTAAATGTTGAACATCTAGGATAAACTTACCACAAATCTCCATTATTCAGACAATATCTTATGAATGGAATGTAATCCTGTTTGGATAGACACTTATTTGGCTGACTCAGACAGATGTAGAGTGTGGGGGCAGTAGTTGAGGCAGAACCACTCTACCATAGTCCACAGAAAACAGCCACAGCCTCCCCTGCGACTGCGCACACACTACATCCACTTTCTGACTCAGAGAGCAGGTGGAACACATGCACAGTTGCAGGGGAGGCTGTGGCTATTTTCTGTGGACTCTAGTAGGGCAGTTCTAGTTCAGTCACCGCCACCCCCACACCACATGCCCCTGCTTTCATGAGGGGGAGGAAGTGCACACTCACATTTACCTCATGCAAATTACCTGGCTATCGGTCGGGCACCAATGACAACATCACTTCACACAAAGGCCCCATTGGTGAAAGCTCTCTTCCCATCCTCATTTTTGTGAAAGGAATTGTTTGAGCAAGAGTCTGTATAAACTGCTTAGCTCTGAGGAGAATGGGGAAGCTTCTTCTGTAATCCCACACAAGGGGGATATGGAACCAAGGCCCTGACTTGAGAGTTTTGAAAGTTCTGTAGCAAATGAATCATCACTGTAGTCAGCATTTTAAATGGCATTTTACAGGCGTTCAAAACACCGCACGTATATTATTCCCGCAATCCTTACAACGGGCTGAGGGGCTGTTCCTGAGGCCACCCGGTTGAAGAGATTTGAACTGGGGACATTCTAGTGCCTATCTTGGCATGTGCATCCATGCATTTTGGGAGCCAAACATTCTTCAGTGCACTGAGACAGCAATAGAGCACAGGATCCAAGCTAGCACTGGGATTTCACTGCATTGAAGTAGCAACACTAGGTCAAAAAATACTTGATAAATTCTGCTGGTCAAACGCTGATCAAAAAATGGACAGGTGCTCAAAGTGCTAAATTATTAGAATAGTAACAGGAACATTTATAGTGGTCCTCAGAATCCATGGGGGATCGGTTTCAGGACATCTTGCGGATACTAATTTCTGCATCAAATCTGCAGAGAGAGGGGCTGTCAGCACACTGGAAGTGCCTTTCAGAGTGCTCCAAGAGGCCTTCCGAGGGGTGGGGAGGCCACACGTGAGCTCCCTGTGCCTCAGAAGGCCTCCTGGATGCTTCAGAAAGGCACTTCCAGTTTGCCAAAAAAAAACCAGAAATGCCTTTCCAAAGCATTCAGGAGGCCTTTTGAGGTGCAGAGAGGCCACGCACAACCTCCCTGAGCATCAGAACACCTCCCAAATGCAACCAGAAGGTACTTCCAGTAGCACCCGGGAGGTCTTTGAGGCCCTCCAGACAGGCTCAGTATCCATGTTGAGTCAAATCCACAGATTTTTCTATGGAAAAGGAGGGCTTTTCCTGTCAGACTTTAGCTAGTGCTATACAATGAAGAATATGCACCACGGCACCATCTTATGCATATCTGCTCAGAAGTAAGTCCCACTGTATTCATTGGGACTTACTCTCAGGTAGTTGGGTACAGGTCTCCAGTCAGTAATGGCATCTAAATGATTTAGTAACAGGTACTCACTTTTGATTGGCACTTGTGTTGGGGCCCGCCCACTGGAAGTGAGGTCATAGCCGGAACCCAGGAACCGCCCCCAGGAACCGCTGCGCCTCCTCGGTAGGCCGCGCAGTGGCCCGGGAGAAGGCCCGGTAGTCCAGAGCCTTCCTCGGGGCCACCGCGCGGGCTACTGATTCCCCCTCCAGGAACCGCCACACCTCCTCGGGAGGGAGTCCCAGGCAGCCTACCTGCTCATGCTGCTGCTGCCATCAGTATCCCTCGCTCCGCTGCCTGCCTGCCTGCCTGCCTGGCTCTGAGAACGTGCAGGCAACTCAAACGTGCAGGCAATTCAAACGTTGCAGGGGGCGGAGCAGAGCACCAACAGAGTCGACGAGTGGGCGGGCAAATGGGTGGGGCCAGCCCTAATCCTAGGAACAGGTACTCACGTAACCCCGTGTACCCGCTACATGACATGTCTGTCTCCAGTATGATAACGCAAAACTCTTGTAGTAGTTAAAAGACTTTTGATTCTCATCTTTCGTTTTGTTTTTTGATGAAACCAGTACAGGTATGCCCTGGTATCCATGGGGGATAGGTTCCTGGCCCCACCATGGATACCTGAAACCATGGAGAAGAGAGAACCTATGTTAAGTATAGGGTTCTCCCCTGCCCTCTCCTCCAAGCAAGATTTTCAGAGATCCAAAGTAAGAATAAAGGAAGGTAAGGGCCCTCCCGATCTGTGGATAATTGAAACCATGGATACTGGCTCCGTGGATATGGGGGCTCACCTGTACATTGAAAGTTAATTGTACTTTCTCTACAAAAACCCAAAGCAAATTAAATCCTGAGAAGAATGTCCACATACCTGCATTTGTAAGATGCTGCACATTTCTCATCACTCCTTCGGTGTAAGCTCCAGGCTCATAACTGTCCATCTCACCAGAAACAATGTGTGCCACTCTTGCTGCCCGCCCTCGAATGGCTCCAGCAGCACGATCTAAATCATCAGCATCTTGTTCTCTTAGTGCAATGATGCACTTGTTTACATCCTCAAGGATATGACTTTCTGTGTGAGAGAGAAGCAAAAAAAAAAAAAAAACCCCAATTCAGACTAAACTACTTGACTGGATCGGATACTGCTTCTTTTCAGCTGATAACAAAATTGACCAAATCCATCCATTTACACTCCAGCTAATATTTCAAATTGGATACAGGAGTCGGGCTGCTCCATACGAAGAATCCAAATGTGTATCCAAATATAGGTCACTATATAGAATGTTTAATTCTGTTTTGCAGTGTTTTTGGAGTACTTGAAAAATCATACTTTTTTCTTCTTTTCTCATCTCTCTTTTTTTAGCATTTGATGTTTCCTAGTGCCTGCCCTTTATTTAATCCCATTTTTAATCCTCACCCTTCCTCCAAAGAACACAAAACATGTCCCTGATCTCCCAATATTATAGTCATACTATAGCCATCATATTGTCGCTGAAAGTGATTGGTCCACAGTAACCCACTAAGAGTGCAATCCTATACTATGCCAGCCTAGTAAGGCCAACATAGCAGGGCAATATCCTAAGGTCCATTTGGAGGCGGCGGCAGCAGCAGCAATGTCCAGGACAGGGGGAGTTTTTCCCCTTGCACCCACGTAATCCCCAGCCACCCTTATGGGCCTGCTCGGATCTGTGCCTGCTGCTTTGCAGACACAGAGGAATGTGTGCGGGAGTGGCCTGAATCGGTGCCACCATGGCCAGGGATGGGCATTAGGATTTGGCACTATGGCCGTCCTGCGTCACAACTGTGTCAAAACTGACGTCTCTGCCCACTGCGCTGCCCAGTTACGCACCCGGAACGCCTCTGGAATGCCCTCACGGAGGCCCTGCACCGATTGAGTGCCGCCAATGCTTGACTGGCGCACGGCCGGCGAAGCTGATGGTCGCGGCACTGTGCCAGAAGTGCTGCTCGCGCCAGTCCAGCACTGGCCCAGTGCCACAGCGGATGTGCTTTATGGCACGCTTTACGACAGCATTCAGCCTGGACAAGGGGGGTACAGGATTGCGCTGTAAGCCATGTGAATCAGTGAAAATCTTAACCTGGATCTTCCCTAACTGAAACTGGTAGGCAACTGTCTACTTGTCTTTGAAGACTGAACCAAGGAAACTTTTATATCCCTGGTAGAAAATTTAAATCCCCACTCTATCACCTCTATTTATACTGAATAGTAAAAACCTTGCCATTTCTTAATAGTACTCAATTTACTCTCCCTCTGTTTAGACCAAAATGTCAGGTTTTCTTATTAAGAAAACTTATAGCCCACTTGTTGACAAGAAATCATTCACAAAGCGGTTTACGTAACAAAATGATAAATAGCTCACTGTCCCTCTCAAAGAGTTCACAGTCTTAAAGGAAAAAAAAAACATGCAGAAAAGACACAAACGACAGCCACTGGAAGAGGTGTCACGTTGTGGCAACAACAGCAATAACAATGGGGGTTGCTAAAATGGTGGTTGGGCTCATGTGCATTTCACATGGGCTGTGTGGCATACTAGTTGTGCCTTCCCCATGCTCTCCCCATTCTCTACAAAAGCATCTGCTGTTTCTGAGGATTTTAGAACAGCTAAAAATGGGATGAAAAATATGTTTTCCTAAAAATTACTACTTAATAAGGAATTGTTGGGACAAAGGGAGAAATGTATTATTTTAGAACTGCAGATAATTGTATTTCTAGCTGAGAGATGTGTATCATTATTTGGACTCATCAGAGGTTTAAAACCATCCTCCATGAGCTAAGAAAAACAATAAAAATACCAGATAAGATAAAATATTCCACACAACAGCTAAATTAAGGAAGATGCAGATCTCCTAATAACAACAATATAAAGCTTAGTATTTATGTGGCTGTTTTGAATATGAAAAGCATGTGAAAAGAACTTCACAGACATTTCCTGGGCTGGTGAACTCAGAAGTATGTGAGTATGACAGATGCAGTTTGAAGAGGAGACTTGAACTGGTACTAGGGATTTGCATCCTGGATAATTGTGTCCTGTATCTACTTGGTCACATGTGTTCCAGTTGTTGGTACCCCTGTACATTTGCAACTGGGTTTATTTGCATCCCATTATAACTAGGTAACAAACCCCATGTTATATATCCTCAGCCTCTTAAGGTAAAGGTAAAGGTTTCCCCACGACCGAATGGTCTAGTCGTGACTGACTGTAGGGGGCGGTGCTCATCTCCGTTTCAAAGCCTATAGAGCCGGTGTTTTGTCCAAGGACAAGCTTCCATGGTCATGTGGCCAGCATGACTCTATGCTGTAGCGCACGGAACGCCGTTACCTTCCCACCGAAGTGGTTCCTATTTATCTACTTGCATTTAGGTGCTTTCGAACTGCTAGGTTGGCAGGAGCTGGGACAAGCAACAGGAGCTCACTCCGTCACGCAGTCTTGAACTCCCAACCTTCTGGTTGGAAAGCCCAGCAGCAGTGGTTTAACCCGCTGCGCCACTATGCCTCTTATCCCAGCCCTAATAACCCTGACCCTAACTTTGCATTCTAAAAATAAAATAAGTACCTCTTATATAAATATACAGGAACACAAATGTCTGGGATGCAAAAAAGAATGGATGCAAATGTCCAATACTGGGACACATTTGACTGGAACACAAGTTGTCCTGGCTGCAATGGTCCTGTCATTATTTGAACCAGGACTCTGATAGCTAAGTAAGCTCTTAGCTGAATTAACATTCAAATTGAGAACTATTTAGTTCAAGCTTCAGTTTAAAAGTTTTGAAACTGTTTGTCAATGGGTAAAATGTGTAACAACAATATGATGGCTGTCAATTCCTGACCGACACATACAGTATGCATAAGTAACATCCTGCTGGATCAAGGCAAAGGCCCATCCATCCAGCATTCTGTTTCCCATGGTGGCCCAGCAGCTGCCTCTGGGAAGCCTACAAGCATTGAAATAGCTGTAGGAAACCCTGTGAATGAACAGTCACCATGATGCCCCCACACCACACTCAACCCCTCATTGAATCAATATAGAATATCACAAAAGCGCTGTTAGCTATTCTGCTTGAGAGGAGAAGAAATATTTTTCCCCGGATAGCATGGCAGCACATCCAAGTCCCAGACTGGGCTTGTTGGTCGGCCTATTCCAGCCTGGGATTTGGATTCCACGCCACTCCTGGGGAATGGACACCACTGAGAGCACAATCCTAACCAACTTGCCAGAACCGATATAGCTGTGCCAATGGGGCATTTGCTGCATGGAGTAGTAGTCATGGAGGCCTCCTCAAGGTATGGGAATGCTTGTTTATTTACCTTGCATTGCCCTTTCCCCAGTGCTGGAAAGTTGGTTAGGATTGCACCCTGAATCACATTATATTGGAGGTGACAGAAAGGTTCTGTCTGTGGTGTTAGTTCTGTGACGGCTCATTCACACATGCCAATCATCACCTGTTGTTGTAGCAATTGAATTTTGAGAATGTCCCTGTGAACTGGCCCCAAAACTGACAATGGAGACATCAGTTCCTTTGTGAACTCTGTTGTCTCATATCATAGCAAAGTTAAACTTACTACAGTACACCGGCTGCTGAACACAGGAGTTGCGAACCTTTCCCATTACCATTAGTTACATTCTTATTTTTGCACCTTAATGTAGTAGTGTGTGAGGGACGTGATGGCGCTACGGGTTAAACCTGTTGGAGTTGGCACAACTGCGTCTGCTGTCTAGAGGGGGCAGTCTAATGTCCAAAAGGGGAAAATGTGATGTCCTGTGACCTAGACCCTTCTTACATGTCCTCTCTGTGATTCCTGCGGGGGTGTGGCCTTGAGCTTATTCTTTCCCTTCTTCTCTGAGCACGTCCCTTTGCTCTTCTGACCACTGACCTAATAAGATGTGCCTACCAAGGGCTCTGATGGCCCCGCCATCTTAAGCACACCTCCATGCACGGCAATGCAGCTGAAGGGCATTACCTTCTGAGTGTTAGTTGTACCTCTGATCCTAATCAGACGCTGTAGATATGCACTGGATAGAACTGTGAGTAAACCTTTCTTTTTGCATCTTTCCCAAGCCTCTGCCTCATGTGTCTTTTGTTAACAGCAGTCAGCCTGGGTGAGGGAGGTTCCCGTGAGGTGATGCCCTAAGGGGGAAAATCCGCTGCTTGCTCTACTCTGCTTTCCCCCATCACCAATAAGAAATTTTCCAATAAAACCGCCGAGCTGTTGACCAGAAGGTTGGTAGTTCGAGACCATGCGACAGAGTGAGCTTCCGTTGCTTGTATCAGCTCCTGCCAACAGTTTTTAGCAGTTCAAAAGCACCTAAAAATGCGAGTAGATAAATAGGTACCACTTTGGTGGGAAGGCAACGGTGTTCCGTGCGCCTTGGCATATAGTCATGCCGGCCACATGACCACGGAAGCTTATCCTAGGACAGTGATGGTGAACCTTTTGGGCTTGGTGTGTCAGAAATTCAGAAAAATCATAACTCTGCTGGTGTGTCACCCCGCCCCCCCCCACCCCCAGAACAAAAGACCAAAAAAATTACATATTGAAACACATTGCTCTCTTGCTTGCTCTCTCTCTCTCTCTCTCTCTCTCTCTCTCTCACACACACACACACACACACACTCACTCGCTCACTTGCTCTCTCTCTCTCTCTCTCTCTCTCTCTCTCTCTCTCTCGTTCGTGTGCACGCTCTCCTACACGTACACAGAGGCCAGCAGCAGCAGTTCTGCCTTGTGTGCTTGTTTCCCGCCTCTCTCCCTGACTCTCTGCGCACGCGCCCCAGGATTCAGAGTGCTCCCAAGTAAGTGGAAAGAGAGCAAAACCAGCCAGCCCCCTCCCTCCCTCCCTCCCTCCCTCCCTCCCTCCTCGTCTCCCAGAACACCTCCAGACGCAACCTGTTTCCCCCTGGGATTGTGTAACCTCCCACACTTCTTTAGCAGAGCCCCTGCCGGCCTCCCAGCTGCTTGCAAGAGCTTGCTTGGGGGCGGGGCTGCTTCTGATCGGCACAGGCTCAGGGAAGCCGTCTTTATGTGCCGGCAGCTCCAGCAGGGCCGCATGTCAGCAAAAATGCGTTGGCGTGTCAGCCTTGACAAGCGTGTCAGAGGTTCTCCGGCTTAGAAATGGAGATCAGCACAGCCCCCTACAGTCAGTCATGACTAGACCATTCGGTTGTGGGGAAACTTTTACCTTTACCTTAGTATGTGAACAGTACAAATCTCTTTATTTCTTATTCATGGCCGATTACGTCCCACAAAGAAGGCGATACGTAAGGACTAGTTAAATCTGTGACATTTTCAGCAGCACATATAATATGAAAAACGTAATAGTCTTCTTCGAGTTGCCAAAAGACATTGTATACTACATGCATCTGCCATCGTTTTTACAATTGCAGCAAAAAAGCACACCACAAAATGGGAGCTAGCCTACATTTTCAAGGTCATTCAATGTTGATGCTGAAAAGTGAGGAAGAAGTTTGCCACACGCCTGAAAATGTTTTGTAACTTTTCCATCAATAGCTAGAGGGCCTCAAGTCAATTCAGCACCTTTTTATGATAACAAAATTCACTTTGAAACACATAAATGAACATTCAAGTTTTAGGTCTTTCCCCCCTTTGCTCCATTATCATTATATGACTGCAGACATCTCGGCAATGTTTTTACTCCTTATGCAATGTGAATAACAGAGAGAACATCACATCAGATTATGCATTGCTAAGTGCTATCCATTTCAGAGATGCCAATAAAATATTGTCAGAGGATAATGGCCATCTGCTGCTCCAACATAATTGCTCAGGTGAAGACACTGATTTTGTGGAAATTTTCTATTGTAACTGCTTTACATATGCTATACCAAACCCTGACACAAATGGGATGTCTTTGTCTGCAGCAGCGAAATTTGTCCTCTGTGTCTTTGTTGGATAGCAGGTGGAGTCTGGTTATTTAAGTCACAATCTAGATACCATTTCAAACAGGAGACTTAATCTGGGCTGGGGGCCGCGCTACGCACAACTGTTCATAATCATGTACCAAATGTTATTTGCTTGCTTCAGGGAGGGGGGGTAGTGGGTGCATAGAAGCAGTGCTGGGAGGGGTACTTTAGCCTTGCCTTTCCAGTTGTTTTCCCACTGTACAATAAATTGTCTCTGAGTAGCCCCCCTCACTCCAAATTGTTACTATCATACAATAGGAAGAACAGAAATCAGCAGGATATTGTCAGACTCCATCTGTGTCAGGGCCCCAGCTTCCCTCCCCCATTTCATCCTAAGGGGGCAGGACCAATGATGTCATGTGGCCAGGACGCTCCGGAACGCCGTCCCGGTTGTTCCATGTAAGGGCTGGCCCCGCCCACTGCAGTCATCGCTGCTGCACACGCCTGCAATATGCGAATGGGGCTGGCAGCGACGAGACGCCGTGCGCTGTTTCGGCCTCCCGCCCTCCCCTGCACTCGGTTCGCTCCAGAATGGAGCTATTCTGGGTGCGGCGAGGCGTGGCTGGGCTCCACACGGGGGTGGGGAACTACCAATCAACCGTGCGTCCCGGTGGCTACTTCCTGCATTCCGGATGTTAGCGCAGGTAGATCCCACCACTGGGCAGGACCATGTCAAATGGTGTGTGGGAGAAAATTTAGAGCGCCCTGGAGAAGGGCAGGAGATACAGACCCAAGCAGAAATCTTCTTGAATGTTGCCAAATCCTTTATTATTAATACTTCATGATGTAATAACAGTATTGGGGTGGCTTTTCCTGGGTTCTCCTTTCTGCAAAAGTCTCACAATTCTTCTCTCTTGTGCTTGTTGGGTCTGCCTCCATCCTTTGCTGCCTCCCTGTGTTAAATCACGGGGGGGTTCAACTGAAGGCCCTCCCCGTGATTTAACACAGGGAGGCAGCAGGCAGACCCAGCTAAAGGCCCTCCTTGGCACCCGGCACTACAACAATTTCATGAAATGACCCAGTGAGGCCCAGGAGGAGGGCGTGCCCTGTGCTCTCCCTATTGAGAGTACGGCAATTCTCCCATTGTGAAATCCTTCCCAAGCCCTGCATCCCAAGGTCCTTCTCCTTCTTCCCTTTCCCTTCTTGGTCCTCAACACTCTCTCCTCCCTGTATCTTTGTCCTTCCTCCTCTTCCCTCTGCTGCAAAGGTCTCCTTTTATCTTCTTTCCCCTCTTTCTTCTCACCTCTCTCTCCTATATGGGAGTAGCACTGCAATGAACAAAAGAGCATTGCAGAGAATTATAAAGATGGCTCAGACCATCATTGGGACCCATCTTCCAGCCCTGGATGACATCTTTATATCTCGCTGACTGCAGAAGTCACATTGTATCCTAAAAGATTCGTCCCATCCAGCCTACAACCTATTTGAACTGTTGCCTTCTGGAAAACAGTATAGAGTTATTAGGACTCGCACTGCACAATTTATGAACAGCTTTTATCCCAAGGCTGTAATCATGCTGAACAATGAATTCAGAAAATTGCCAGGAACAAGATAATAAGGCATTTTCTATGGTATCAAGATTAATTGTTTATTTTGCTGCTTGTTGCGTCCCTGTGTGAAATGGTATTGTGTTTTAGAAAAGACATTTTAGATATTTATTGATATTTATACGGATGGATGTGTATATGGGTTGAATGTATGAGTGGATGATGGTTTTGGTGTTGTGTGTTGTTGTTGAGTGAGAAGGTTGTGTGGTCTGTGTCCTGGAGTGCTTCAAAAATTTCATTGTACATTTATGTACGATGACAAATAAAGTATCTAATCTAATCTAATCTAATCATGTATTCCTTCTTTTTCCTTTCCTCATTTTGGTTCCTGGCCTCCCCTTTCCTGCTTCCTCCCACAGTTTGATTCCGGGCCCATTGAAGAACTTCTGCCAAGGACTGAGCCGCTCCCCCCTGCAGATCGCTGTCATTCTTGTAATTTCATGACACTGGGTGATGACATCATTGGTCAGGCCCCCAGGATTTATAGCAGACCTGGCCAATCATGGGAATGTACACTGCCAGCCAATCACAGGGGCCAATGTCTCACACGCCTTCCCTTCTACATCTGATAAGAACTGGCAGTCCCAGATAGTTCCTCAAGCAACCATTCCCTAAATATAGAAACTTAACAGGATGTACCTACTGAAGAGCAAGGAATTAAAATGCTGGATAGAATGTTTGGAATTATCACCATAAAGGAAGAGATGCCTGTGTTACTCAACTTTAAAAGTGTGCCAGCAAGTAATTCAGGCTGCTGCTGCTGCTTAATATATGGTTTGTGGTACAAAATACAAACAAGAGACATCATAGGGAAATAAGGAGAGACCAGCTGGCTCATCAAACTATTCTTCGTTTAGTACTAACCTCTCCTGTCACAGCATCTCAACAAACTTTCTTGAGGAAATCAGCGTTATTGCCTGGGAGGCTATTCTTTGCTCTTAAGCATATCATGATGAGAAACAAATTCACATCTGCTCTGATTTTTGTTTTGTTAATTTTTGTTTTGCTGCTTCTTCCAATCTATATTAAGCCTGAACATAATAATTCTGCGTTGCCATCATCAATTCTCATTTCATTGCCTATCTTTTAGGTTACAAGTCAATTTGGCTTATGCAACAAGGCCGGCTGTAGATGGAAAACATCTATTAGTTGATTAATCTAGAGAGAGAGTCAATAAAAATAAATTGGCTGCACTCCATCCTAATCCACTATGCATCAGCTATAATGTAAGCAGTGATCGTTTGAATCAACATTTTATCTACTTCATCAATATTTTTTTCTTATATTGCATTTTAATAATGGTTCAGGGAGAAAAATAAGATCTTCAGCATTCAACAGTGTGTCAAAAATTCCTGTTTTTTAATTAAGCAGAACTACAAATCATAATTCTTCCATTTATGTAGCATTTCAGACATGTGATCTCACTATAATTATTACTGCAATGCTAGAAAATACTTCAGTATCATTGTTCCTGGATTACCCCTCACCATCCAGTGTGTTCATGGCAGAAGCGGGGTCTGAACTAGGCTCACATGAACAAGAGTACATACAGCTGCAGACACTCTCTCTACCTGCAGCCTTGCCTTTTTTCCCCTACCAGCCCTTCACCTCAGGGTTTTTGAACTAAAACTCAGTTTAGAAATGATGTATAAGATATATTGCAAGATCCCATTATTTGTTTGCACAATACCAGAGACAAAGGTGGTATCCAATGGTGGACATACATATTTGTTACCACAACAACTCTAAAGTGACTCTGCCATACAAAAACAAAAATAAGCTAGCCAGTTTTAACTGTAGGTCCTAACATGAGGTACGGTCACCATCCAATCCCTTTTTTAAAGACTGTGGGCCACATTCTATCCAACTTTCCAGCCTTGATGTAGCCATGCCAATAGGGTATGCACTGCATCCTGTGGTGGGAGGGAAGTTTTGGAGGCCTCCTCAAGAGAACGTTTGACATTCCTGGAGTTCCAACAGATGGGTTAGAAATGATTAGAGTTCTAGGCACACCTTCCTTAATTAATCTGGTGGCTTTCCAAAATCTCAATTCAACCCTCCGCTGCATTTGCCACAGTACAAGTGTCTAAATGGAAAATGTTTATGGGTGTTTATGGGTTGATGCTTTTAATGTCAGACAAAACAAGAACTCCAGACAAGGAGAATATTCATTTAAAGGAGAGTAAAAAAAACATACACTCGGACATATACGAAAGTCAAAGAACAATAGAACAAAGTAACAACCTCTAATAAAATAATTTAACTTATTTTTTTAGAAAGTAAAAAATTGAACATCTTATCATTTACATACAGATTGTTTGTGCAGGATCACCCTCCTGTTTCTTCAATCTCATTGGAAAGAGGGCGTGCAGGGATATGGACTAACAACATGAAGCCATTCATAAAGCCCTCTGTTCCTCCCAGACTGGGGCTCTCAGGATACAGTGTGAAACTCAGAATGAGGCAAGAATCCCTGGATCTATCATCATTTGTTTACAATATCCCGGGGATCTTGAGCTTATCCGGGAACACTTGTATGCTGCCATTTTAGTGTTATTGAGTTGTATTTTAGAATAATTAGGGCAACCTCATTAATGCCCTGTGCGGTTTACTATTAAGCTCACCAGTGGGGAGTTCCGTAAAACTATCTTTTTGTCAATTATTGGCTTCTGAGCATAATGCACGTCTGTGGTTCCTTCCACTTACGGAGGCAGATGAAATAAAGCATCCAGATGCTTTGTTTAGTTCATGTTGAAAGTAATTGGACCAAAGATCTGCTGAGGAAGGAACTAGAGTAAAAGATTGAAAGACAAAACAAATCTATACTGAAACACTTATGAATGAGTTCAGAGCTGCCGCTACAGTCAGATTGAGGAAAACAAGAAATAATCTGGATGTACACCCTTTGCAAAATTAACAAGAGGTAATTATCAGTCCTGCTATTTTGATTTTCAGTAATTGCCCATGCCTCGTTGCTTAACTCCTTATGTTCAGCAGCATTAACAAATAACCAGAGTAACTATGTCTAGAGGGAGCAATGGCTAAATAAAAGGCATTCTGCATTTGCTTCCTGCCCCAGCACATCAGAGATACAGGGTATTCATAAAGTCCATATAATGTATTAGTTATTCATTTTTCACATTTTTATTACACCCTTCCTCCAAGGAGTTCAGGGTAGTGTACATGGTTTGTCCCCTCCCGTCCCCACAACAACCCTGTGAAATAGGTGAGGGTGAGAGATATTGACTGGCTTCAGGTGTCTGGAACTGTCTGAAAAATTACTTTATTCCTGAAATGAGACAATTAATGGCCCAATCCTATCCACACACAATCTTCCACAATGCCGCTGTACTGATGGAGTATACACTCCAATGGGAGGGGCAACCAGAGAGGCAGTGGGAGGTAAATAAAATATATATGTATTTACCTCTTGGTAGGTCACCTGGTCAAAGGGCACTTCCATATCCAGGCCATCATCAAAGAAGTCAAATTGAAACCATCCACATCGAGGCCACTTAGCCAATTGAGAAACCAAGTTCAGAATGTGCTTTACTTCATTTCAAGGGACAGTAGCTGGTCTCTGTGGTTGTCATGGAGGCAGGTCCTGAGCTGCCTCAGGTAAGAAAGCCGTGGCATGGAATGTTAGATCACCTGAGACAACAAGGCTTTGTCAAAGAGTCTTCAGCACCAAATTTGAAACCAGTTCCATCAGCTCAGGTGGGGAGCCAGTTAGGCAGCAGGGTGATCAGTAAACCAACAGAATCCCCACTGTCCCTGGTGCTCAACAGCAGGCACAAACAATCACAATTGGAGAGGAATCTGTGGCAATGGAATCCCTGGCCCTCAAGCAGATGTGAATGTGGCACCAAGAACCAAGGTGGATACAAAAGACATCACCCCCTCCTCCCAGTTCAACCATGGAAGTTTCAGTTAGGTTTATACCCTTATTCACAATTAAACCATGGATGGCAGATGCATTAAGAAGCAACATCACAAGGCTCCAGTTTAAGTTGGTGGTCACTCAGGTCACTATTGTTGAAGGCAGGACCAAAACAGAACACACAGTACTTAAATGTATCTCATCTCCCTTTACAAATCTAACCCTCCCCCTCACCTGGCTCATTCAAGATGTGTCTTGAATTACACTTAAAAGCAATTAAACTCGCTGCATGATTCTTGGATCACAAAGTGAAAAGGGATCTCACAAGATGTTAAATGTATTTAACAAGTTTTGTTCTACCAGAAGGTGCACATTTGATCAGGGGACTTCATTTCACCATGTAATGGCTCTGATGTTGTTTTTTATCAGGATGTTGGTCTCATTGAAACTCACTGTGATTGCAAGGAAGAGCGGAAAAAATGCATGAAATAATATGCGAAAAGATGTTGTATATGGCTGGTGTTCTGTGGGAGGCTGATTGATTGCCTAAGGAAGAGATGTGCTCACTCACTGTGCTTTCTTAACAGTGCCTCTAGAAGGTCAGCATTACCTGGCAGGTGGTCATTCTCTCTTAAGGCTCCACAGCACAATGAAAATTACAGCCAAAAATCACTAGTATGTTTGGCTAAAATTGAATGTAGCTGCAATGAGGTTGCCAAGGAGTTTTACTAAGCCTCAGGCTCCAATCCTAACTAGCAGAAGACTGCCATAAAGCACTTTGCGATGGTGTGAAGGCCAAATGCCTGAGCCTTCTCACTAAGGGCACAATCCTAACCAACTTTCCAGCACCGGGATAAGGGCACTGCAGCTCCGACGTAAGGGAACAAACATTCCCTTACCTTGAGGAGGCCTCTGTGACTACTATTCCACTGCAGAAGGTAGAACATGCCCCATTGGCACAGCTATGTCAGTGCTGGAACACTGCTTAGGATTCTAAGCAGGAAGAATGCCTGCTGAAAAGGGTGCGGGTGTGGGGGAGGGCCAGGAGGAGTGGAATAGGGTGGGGGAGGGCTGCAACAGGGGTGGAGTGGGCAGACTGGGCCCAGGGGTAGGTGGGATTGGTGGCACTGGCTTGTGCCATATCCTATCCCACTTCCCAGGCCTGATCCACTGGCACAGATACATGCAGATTTGCACCAGCGATATCATTGATGCAGGTCTGAGTTTACCCATTCTGGCTGCTGGGACTTGCTGGGATGTGGCAAGGTGAAAAATGTCCCCTTACCCGGAGGAAGCCTCCAGCAACTGAGATTTCCAAGCAGGATGCAGCTTAGCCACAGCATCGGCGAGGGGGAATTTAGAGCTGGGCAGTCAGAATTATTTCCTTTGATCCAGCAATCACATTTGGGGAGATTACAGTAATACTTGCAGTACTAAAGCTTCAAGGTAAAGAGCCATGTTTTGCCAAGTCTCCCAGGTTTGTGTAAGGATGCTAAACTAAAAAATATATCTTTTTTTAAAAGAAGCTGATGAAGCCTTGGAAACAATGATATCTTCTCACCCCCATTCTTGATCAGGTTTCTCGCAAGCTGCAACAAAAAGGGTATACAAAACCCAACCCTCCAACTTTCTCTTCAGGGGTTGACTAGTCAGATAATGGCCCAGTCCTATCCAGCTTTCCAGCACTGATGCAGCCGTGCCAATGGGACATGCACTGCATCCTGTGCTGGTGCGTCAGTCACAGAAGCCTGTTCCCTTGCCTCAGGGCTGCATTATGGCTGCACAGTCGCTGGACAGTTGGATAGGATAAGGCCCTGACTGTACATTATCCTCAGATGGTGACTGACAATTCTGAATGCCCAATTCTGAATGCCTCGGCACCCAGAGGAACAGCAGCGCTAAAATGGTGACCGCAGTATTCTGTTGTTGCTGTGGCTACTGCCGAGGTCTCCTCAGAGTAAGGGACAATTTGCTCCCTCACCCCAGGTAACTCGTGTGGCACCAATGGGTCTCCTCGGTTCTGCACCCATGTTTGAGTGGGTGCAGAGCTGAAGACACCCGTGTCAGGCTTTCCAATTCGGGAGAGGGGGTCAGATTTGGCATCAGAGGCCACTGCCATTCCTGCCCTGCTTCTCCCCATGGTCTGCCCTCCCGCCACCCATTTCCCACCTGCCTCTCTGCCTCAAGAATACTCACTACCCGCCGGTATTGCAGGATCACTGGTATCGCAGCACCAGCCATTTTTGCAGTGCTGACTCAGCGCTGACTGTTGCTGGCCCAATGCTGGTGCTCTTTGCTCTCTGGGTGCCATGACAGCACAGGTGTTTCCAGCACATTCACAACACCCAGAGTTAGCGATACATTTGTACCGCCAGAAATAACGGGTCCAGGATTAGACTCTGAGTAACTAAACAATAAGCTACCCTTTTCTACTTTTCTTCTTAAAAGTAGCTGCCACAAAGGAAGTTAGTTGGTACTTAAGTTCCATTGAAATTTATGGGTTAACTCAGTCATGAATAATTTCTGTCACTGACTTCACAATGCTTAGCCATGATTCTTCGTATAGAACAGTTTTTTATACCCCTAATTTTCATTTTTTAAAAATTTATTCATTTGTCTGCACTGAGGCACCAGTGGGAAGCACAAGGAATGGTGACATACAGCCCTTCTCTAGAGGCACATGCACGTGTGCACACACCATTGTGCACCTGGGCATAATGCAGGGCATCAGCAACCATTAGCTGAGAGGCTAAACCAGGAATTAGCCAGGATCTGGGGCAGCTGCAAGGAGAGATGCCAGGTGGGCTCCAGCAGCTCAAACTTTCACCTGTCAAAGTAAAGTGTGCTCTCCTCACACGGAGATGCTGAGCCCCATAAGGGCTAAAATGGGTTGCAGTCCCAGAGGTAATGAGGCGGAAGGAACGGGAAGGTCCCAGCCTCCCCTTCCAATTCTGCCAGAGTCTGCGTCCTATAGACTCAAAGATCACTCATTCACTCACACATACGCACAAGTTCAAACAAGCTGTACCGAAACATAATATATTTAATTGACTATATTACCAGCTTCATAGTACCTCCTGATAATCTGGCATCACCTAGGTCCTGAAGGTGCCAGATTGTCAGAAGCCTACTGTATTTTTAACTTGCATAATAATGTTTAGAAAGTATGCTGCATAACAGTAAATTTTTACAATAAGTCGAACAGCACAATCCCTAGGCATACCTTCTCAGAAGTAAATTCCATTGAGTTCAATATTTAAACAAAGGACTTTGAATAATTACTTCTTTGCTGCCATCATTCCATACAGCTTTACTAAATTGAAACCTAGAATTAGCACTGTGGGGTGTACTCATCAGATAGCTGGTTATGGGGAAAGAAGAATAATGTCAATCAGACCTTTGAACCACTGATGGAAAAGTAATTACAAAGAGAAATAATGATAAGAAAGTCTAAGATCTCAATCATTGCGCTAGTCACTGTCTATTTGCAATATGTTCTGCAATTTGCCTTGAATGACTTAAAATTTTCCAGATTATATCTGAATGTCTGCAACTTGTCCAAACTAATTTGAAATATAAGCTTGATTATCAACTAAAATGTAATGTCACACAATCCCATTATTGAAGACCTTTGACTAGTGCAAGCTGTATTCACTCGAATTGGGTTTGCACTGGTGGAACGTTACGGAGAATCAGGCTGGCTGTAGCTTAAAGCAGCATGGTGCAAATGGAGCCTTAGGCAGCCTGCAGCTTGGCCTTATCATTTCAGAGCATTGGGTTTTTTCTAATATAACATTATTTAATGCAATGGGACCAGCTGCAATAACATTTCAAGGTTAACATTTCCAAAGAAGAGTGACCAGTTTTAGTTTAGAAAAATTGCACGTTCTTCAAGCCCAGAACCCCAAATGAATACAAATATCTGACATTATACATCAGGTGTCAGTAATACAGTTT
The DNA here is from genome assembly GCA_029204185.1 of Lerista edwardsae. Classification (NCBI taxonomy): domain Eukaryota; kingdom Metazoa; phylum Chordata; class Lepidosauria; order Squamata; family Scincidae; genus Lerista; species Lerista edwardsae. Next base: position 6,402 of record JAJKFI010035121.1, on the reverse strand, counting down.
GTATCTACAATGTGTGAATTTGCAACTAAAAACACATCTACACATCTTCTTATCTACAGGCAAAGATTATGTCCCCTAAATTGAAAAGCAAATACTGCATGAAGCAAAAACTGCCAACGCAAATACTGAATGAATACTTTCAGAATCACAATTTCCTAAGTATTGGGAATGCAGAGTACTGTTTCTTTCCACAATTAAGAACCCAATCCTATCCCCACTCTGCTATAGCATGCAGTCATATGCATAAACATATGCAGTGATGGGGGCTACCTGAAGCTAAATGGGGCCTCTATATTAACCTTCAAGCCACCGATCACTCTCCTCGGACATATGCCACCCATTTTGGAGAGAGAAAAAGGGGCAGGAAGGTATTGAAAAGAGTGGATAAAAACCAGCATGTATAACTGCCACTCACTCACTCCCCCGCATCTCTGGTTCCTCCCCAGAAACACAGAGGAAATCTGTGTGTTTCTAGCAGCGGTTGGGTAGTACATGTCATCTTTTGCAATGCTGTAAATTGGGCGCAGTGCCAGAATTTGAGTTCTAGCAGTGCAACCAGACAATGAGATTGGGCAGTGAATCATACTAGTTCTATAGGGAAAAAACAGTAAGTTTATATTTTAATTAACACGTTTTCATCTAAACTTAGGGCAGGAAGGTCTGGATCTAGGCAGCAACCGCACAGGCTAAGATCCCATCCCCCTTATCCCAGCCCAACAACCTCCCCGAGGCGCCTCGGATTTTTACGTACCTCTCCCAGGCCGTCTAACCATCACTACCATAGCATGCACTGTGTGCTCTGTTGGCGGCACTAGATAGGGTGGCAGGGCAGCGATGGGATCCACAAATTGAGAAGGGGAACGCTGGGCGGGACTTACACAGGACTTCCACGTGATTGGCTGCCAGTCCGCAGCGTTCCACGGCTGCCCTGGCCTTGGGGGGCTGCCCCGGTTGGCGTGCCCACCGCTGCTCACCCAGGCACCGAGCGCATCCCCACCCGTCCTCCACGGCGAGCAGGAGCCCCCCCAAGGCCAGGGCAGCCACGGAACGCTGCAAAAAAGCTGCCAATCATGTGTAAGTCCTGCCCAGCGTTCCCCTTCTCAGTTTGCGGATCCCATCGCTGTGGCAGAGGGTAGGGTTGATCTGCCCCATAACTCCTGGCACCGAATGCCAAATCCTCTCTCCCTTTAGCTGGTGATGCACCAGCCTCTGCTCCCCCAGTACCAGTATTAGAAAAGAAAGAGGTAGAAGATCTGGAAGAGGCAGTGTGGAGGTGAGTGTGGACTAGCAATGAACCTCTTTACTGCAAAGGATCATGGGATCAGTATATACCAACTTTCAACTTATGATAGAATGCCATTCAGGATTGTTTGAGTGAAATGTTGCCCTTCCACACAACTTGGCATTTGAAATGCACCCCAGCTCTCCTCTGAAGTTCTCTATTACATTGAGATATGCTTAATGGTGGATGAGCTAGCATACACTTCTGAGGAACCAGAGTTTGGAAACTGTTTGAAAATCCCTGCCTTCAAACAATTCTGCAGCTACTGTAGAGATGGTTGAAATACACCAAAGGTGTGATGGGAGAAAGGGCACATGCTTCTAGACAGGTATGAAAGGGAGAAGAGCACTTGTGAAGTTGGCAACCTCACTTGAAACACTTTCATTTAGCTGCCTGGTCAATTCTAGATGAAATCAGTTATCACATATGCAACCCCAAAATAATAAGGGAAAGATAAATTGAAAATGATTTTCAATGTTGTTTTAGTGTAATAAATTATGTTAAGTTGAAGATTGCCAATGAGATACCTTTAAAGAACATTTTCAATTACAGGAAAAGCTCTGCTTTTCAGCTCCTATAAATTATAACCTTCAGTACAATGCAGCAGCTACTGCATTACCAAAGGGCATCTATCCAGCAAATTCCAGCTCTAGCGAACACCACCATCGTCTTGAGAAATCCAGGCGATGACTCATAGTGCTCAGCAATGGATCATTTTTAATTGCTCCTTTTGAAACTATCAGAAACCATCTATAGCAGAACTTAAGTGATAAGTTGAACATTCCAGCACATTATATAACAGTAAGACAAACTGCGTAGGATCATATTCAGGGGTGCCCAACCAGGAGACAGGCTGATGTTGAGTAGGGGGCTGGGGGAGGCAGCAAATGGATGGAGAGTCCCCACGCTCACCTGCCCCTTCCCTCATCACACCACCTGCTCAGCTGCTGTCCTCTTCTCATGTAATCTACTTGGAAATGCTCAAGAAGAGAATGAGGAGGCTCACTTCTTCTTCGAGCTTCACCACAACTGCACTCCATTTCAGAACTGTGTCCAGAAGGGTGCTCGAGCAAAGGGCCATCACCTCCTCTAATGCTGTTCCTTGCCTACCACTTCTTGTTGGCCAGATGGGGGCCTGCTGGGAGGTTCCATCTGCAGGATCCTCCCCATCTGGCCCATTTACCAGAGGAGATGATCGAGAAGGACAATGACAAGAGGCTGCAGTGTATGCTGACATGGGAAGGTGCTGGTGTGAGCGCTGGGACAAACAGGTGGCAGATTGGCTCAGACTGCCTTTAGTCCAATTGCTGATCGGTATGCCAAAAAGTAGAAACTTTGCACATACAAAACACCCTGGAAACCAGATGAGAGCAACCTGATATGTTTGCCCCCAAACTTTGACAGCATATAGTCCCCTATAATGACTATAGAGGGACTGACTATAGGCAATTCCTTACACCCAGCAGTCCAGGTTTTCGTATGCTGGCTGCTTCCACCTGGAGCAGTGGAGGAGCCACATTACCACAGCCTGGCAACCCAAGCCATCAAGTTGTAGTCCATGATTCAAGGGAGGGTGCTGGACTCTTGATGCTGATGGTCAGACAGGTCTCATTGCTTCTTAAGTCATGGGGTGACAGTAGGTGTATAGGTAGCCTCATGAACCACCATCATAGCCACAACAACAACATTGAGCATATTGGTTCTTTAGACCATGTCACAGGAAGGTCCACCCAGGTCATCAGCTGCAGCTGTGCCTTTTGGAAGTGAGCCCCCTTCCAAACTCAGCTGCCAATCAATGACAGAGGCTGGGTAGCCACCTACTCAGAAGCTGGGCTGTGACTCATAATTCTCATTAAGGTAACTTCACAGGAGAAAATCAGGGACAATCATGGAGAGTTAATCCTTGCTAAGTGGGCAAGAGGCACTTTTTCAAGTGGTGTCCTCTTATATTTAGCAGGGGGAGAGCAATTGTCCCTCTTCACCCCAGCACAGTGTCTTTCTTGTGGCTGTTGCTGGTGGTGTTCTCCATTCTTTTAGATTGTGAGCCCTTTTGGGACAGGGAGCCATTTAACTTTAATGTTGTTATTTGCCTGTAAACCGCTTTGTGAACTTTATGTTGAAAAGCGGTATATAAATACTAGTGATTGATTGATGGAGTTAAGGAAGCAATGAGGTAAATGATAATCTAGTTTGTAAGTCTCTGTTTCACCTAAATATCCCCGCTTTCCTAACAGGTGAAATTGCATGTTCCTATTGTTTCTCCGTGTTTTTTATCCCTGTCCAGTATTACAAACCAGTTGGGTCATATTATTCTATCAATTTTGAAAGCAATGTCTCTCAAATATACATTCAAGGCATTGATTAAGGGTCTTCACTGCAAGTTGGCAGAAGCTATGTTCCCTGAATTCCACATTAAGGAGAGCAGAGAGACAGACAAGAACAAGACATTTGATTTCTGGCTTAACTTCTTATGATAGATCTGCTGGAACTATGCAAGATATAGCCTACCAGCCTATTTCATCAGTTAGCATATTAGAAGTTAGAACTGACATTTTCTCTGTTTACCTCCCTGACTGCAGTTTCTATGGTCTGTGTATTTTGTTAACACACACACGCGTGCACGCGCGCGCACACACACACAAACTCAACTTTTGTTAATTAAGCTGGTGTGTTGAGAGTCGACATAGCCTACTAACAAAGAAACTGAGCTGAAAATCAGAACTTCACTAGTTCAAATCCCACCTTTGCCATTAGGTCCCTAACAGACCAATCCTAATTGGACTTTACAACAGTGGAACCAATTCTGCTCTTGTAAAGGGTTGTATATGTATATGGTGGATGTAGCGCACTGCCAGTGACCATTCTGGAACCACCACTACAAATGGCAGCAGTGTCAGAGGCCCGCTGGCACACCTGACTCCCTATGGGAGCACAAGTAAGGCACCATGGGGAGAAGGTAGTGGGAGGAATAGGATGGGGAGGCAGGTGAATGGGGGAGTGTCTGTGTGTGGAGCAGGAATGGAAAGAGAGGGAGTGGATCCCAACAGCACTGGCATGCTCAATGACCTTGTCCTTATTCCTCTCCCCTTCCCTCACCCTTATTCTCCTCAGCTGGCACAGATCTTAGGAGACCTATTTGGGGCAGTGGAGACTCGCCCCTTAGTAAGGGGACAAACATTTCCTTACCTTCCTTACCTTGAGGAGGCATCTGAGAGTGCCCCCTGCAGGATACAAAGCATGCTCTGTTGGCATCACTTCAACAACAGGGGGAGGGATTTAGTTAGGGTTGGGCTGAAAGTGGCCTTTGGCAAGCATTTCCAGCTCAGTCCCCTGTCTGGAATGGTATCTCTTCAGTTGCTTTCAGAAAAACGGCTGATGAGCAGCACACAGGCATAGAACACAGCGTTACTAACCTTGGGAGCCAGAAGGAATTAGAGAACAGTCATCTTGTGTGCTAAAAGCTTTGGTGGACAGGGGAGACTTCTCAACTGAAGAGAGGTGAGATATTTAAGACAATTGAAAAGCAAGCAAGAAAGTTAAGAAAACTGTGGCGGCTGCAGGGTCAAAGGGAATATTTATCATGAAAGCGGTCAGCGATGCCCAGGGATGGAGGTCAGTGCCTCTTTTCTTTCAGGTGGACAGCAGTTGTAGGGCAACACAATTTATCTCCCCTTCAGACAGATAGCATCAGCATGAAAACACAATAGCCAACCTTTCTCCTTCAGGCAGGCAGCATCAGTGGGAGGTCACAATGGCTAGTTTCTCCCTTCAGTTGGCAGCATCAGCCTGAGGGCACGAGGATCACTGTTTGTTTCACACTGATAGGAACATAGGAAGGAGTATGTGGCTATCCTTAGACTACCACAAGGAGGTATTAGGCACTATTTTATTGCTTGCCAAGGAATCATCTCTATTTCAGTCAAGAAACAAGATGAACTTATTAGTGATGAGAAACCTTTGTTTGCCTGAGCAACACTTTTAATTTCTATAGAATTTGCTTAGAATTTCCATGAATGGTTCTCCATCACTGAACCTGTTTTCCCCCCACATACATCTATATATCAGCCTGCATGGGCAGACAGCCACTTCTGGAGGAAACTGTGCCCCTCTGTGTAATACATGTGAGCAGTGTGAGTGAGATAAATCTGAATTCTTTGAAACTTCAAAAACAGTACTAATTTTTTGCTTCTTACTGAAAACAAGCTCCTGGAATGTCATAGCAAGTCAAACATAAACTGAAACTAAAGTGCTAAACTTCCTATATGGATCTACCTCTGAGAAACCTGGTAGAAAGCCAAGGACATAGTGACCGGGAAAAGTTGCCTTGTGATGCTCACCAAGATGCTTTCTAGCTACGTAAATGACATCAACAGCTTTTGATCAACTAAAAAAATGCCCAATTAATTAGGCTTCAGGGTTAGTTTTCAGCCAAGATGGCAGACACTCCCTCAAATGTTTTTAAAGAACTCTTTCCCACCCATACCTACCCACCAAATCTATGGATGATCTTGTTAGATGTCTGAGATGTCCAACTCCTTCACTCATTCAAATCCACTTGTAGCATTGTATTAATACCTCCTTATTTTATCCTTAGCAGTAGCCTTGGGCTAACACACAGCAATTTAGTGGCTCTGCCAAATAAATGGCACAATGGCACATTTCCTGTTTGTAAGCTGAAAAGGGAATGATACTTCTTTTGCCATAGGTTTAGTTTTACATGCTCCAACAGAGCCTTGTGTAGTGCTAAGTGGTAGGCTGCAGTACTGCAGTAAAAAGCTCTGCCCGTGACCTGAACTCGATCCTGGAAGTAGCTGGGTTCTCAGGTATCTGTCTCAAGGTTGACTCAGCCTTCCATCCTTCTGGTCAAGAAAATGAGTACCCAGCTTGCTGGGGATAAAGTGTAGATGACTGGGGAAGGCAGCGACAAACCATCCTGTACAACAGAAGTTTGCCTAGTAAACATTACAATGGGACGTCACTCCATGGGTCAGTAATGACTTGGTGCTTGCACAGGGGACCACCTTTAACAGAACCACACTCTTTTATATAAAGCTGGAGGATGAGTAAGTGTGGTATTATTATTATTATTATTATTATTATTATTATTATTATTATTATTA